>JAADXN010000087.1:0-51815 GCA_023337875.1 Pythium apleroticum | reverse complement strand
GCCATCGACGAACTGTTGCTTCCGGAATGTCGATATGTTGCGTATAGTGCCAGATCACGGAGAGAACCATTGTCTGCACCAACAGAAGACGACCGGCCATGGTGCGGGCGCGATACTTCCATTGGCGGAGCCGCGAGTAGACTCTGCTATCCAACATGGACACAAGTTGGCGATCATCGATTGCGTTGCCGCGCGGGATGCCAAGATAGGTGACTGTGCACCCATCGTGAACACACGGGACATTGCGGACTGGCGGGATCGGATCGCCAGACAGGATGAGAAGCCGAGACTTGGCCAGATTGATACGCGCTCCGGAGCCCTTACAGTAGACTTCGACCACTTGAAGCTGGTTGTCCATGTCTGTGGGCGACGAACTAAGAAGTGTCGAGTCATCGGCGAAATACAGACCCGTTGTGGAGCGTTCTGCTGACACTGCGATCCCGCGTGCTGGATGCTGACGTAGAAGGTTTCCCAGCGGCTCGATGGAAAGCAGAAAGAGAAGCGGAGACAGCGGATCTCCTTGCTTGACGCCTCGCCGTGGCTTCAAAGGCTCTGTCAACCGCCCGTTGAGCTGCAGCACGTATCTCGGCTCGTGGTACAAGATCGACACCCACTGCAGGAAGCGAGGCCCAAAATGCATGGCCTCAAGTACGGATCGCAAGTAGGACCAACTTACACGATCGTACGCCTTCTCGAAATCCAGAAACATTGCGTATCCGGGGACTTGTTGCCGGCGTAGTTTGTGACTGAGGTCGTCGAGGAAGCGCAAGTGATTGTGGAGTGATCGGCCAGGGACAAATCCTTGTTGCTCTTCGTTGATGAGCGATGGGAGGTGCTGCCGCAAGCGATACGCGAGAGCCTTCGTCAGCACTTTCACATCCACATCCATGAGGGCGATCGGTCGATAGTTCTTGGCATCTGCTCGGTCTCCTTTCTTGAACAAGAACGTCAGGCACGTCTTTCGTTGCGAGTAGAGGAGACACCCACGCGACTCTTGATGCTGGAACACGATTTCCAATATTTCACCGAAGACTTCCGGAGCACTTTGGTAGACTTTTGCAGGAAGGCCATCAAGTCCTGGGCACGATGACGCGCGCATGGTGCGAATGACGGCTGTCAGCTCCTGTGCCGATAGGGGTTCGTCGAGCTCTTCGCGTACGTTGTCTGCCAGTGTGCGATCCACGCTCCCAACCAAGAGGTTTCGAGCACCTTGGTCGATTTCCTCTTCGTCTGCATACCTCACGTCGCCCAGGATCTCCCCCCAAGTTTGGAGGAATCCTTTTGCCACTGCCGCCTGACTGCCTACGACGAGAGAACCGTCTTCTTGCCGAATGCGATCGATGGAAACGCGGCGAAGGGCGTCAGTTGGTCGAAAGAAGTACGAAGAGCAGGATTCCGCCTCACGTGCGTGGACGTCAAAAGCGCTGTCTTGATGGTACTCTGTGGCCGTCTTCAGCAGCTCCTTATACGCCTCTATCGCGCGCTCGAAATCCTGTCTGGCCTGCGGGGACGTCTCGGCGACGAGCTTAGCCGCTGCTGCATCCACTTCTTCAGCTGCGTCCGTGAGGTGGGCCGTGTCTTGAGCTTGAAGGAGCTCCTGGAGTAATTTCAGCTCCTTCTTCGTCTTCTTTTTCCATCGGATCCACGCCACGCCCGGATTTGACGTAGATCGTAGTGTCGCGAGAAGCTTCCGAGCACTTTCAGCAAGTCCTTCTCGAACGAGTGGAAGATCTAGCAGCCCCCGAGGGGCTTTCCAGTATCCCCTGCTCGGTCTGATCGTCGACTCACGAAGTTCCAAGGTCACGGCTCGATGATCCCCTCCGTACTGCGGTGAGAAGTAGCCCGCACTTCGGTACGAAGAAGCGATGAGCTCATCAGATGCAAAGATGTAGTCCAGACGATTCACGCGTGGGATAGGGCCCGAATACTCGCGCTCGTCGGGATGATGCAGTCTCCACGCGTCATTCACACCCAGCGACCATAACCACTCATGAATAAGTGGGAGGCAGGGACCGGATGCGTGATTGCCACTCGCAGAGTCAAGCGACATGTCCATCACAGCATTCATGTCACCAAGCACGAGGTGGAATGCGTCGTCTTCGAAGTCTTCTTGGGCAATCAGTGAAGAGAAGAAGGTTCGACGCTCAGAAGCTTCCACAGGCGCGTACACGTTGTGCACAAAGACAACATGCGTGCCACACTGCATGCGCACGACGAGATAGCGGCCGGGGATAGTTCGTTCGTCGATGGCGGAGGCCGAAGAAGCGCCCTCGATAGTAGACCGGATGATTGTGGCGACGCCGCCACTTCGGCGGCCTCCCCGATCCAACTCAGCATTGTGATCCGAGATAAAACAGACCGAATTCCGCTGGGTTGTGTGAACAATGTGCTCAAATCGCTGAGCATGATGTCGATCTTGGAGCTTGGTTTCTTGGATACAGACAACATCAAAACGGGAAAGGAGTTCGTGGAGCAGGAGATGACCATTCTTGGTGACGCCATTGGCGTTGACACTGACGCAGTGAGCATCAAGCACCACTTTAGCAGCGTGCGGCGACCGAGCAGGCCTGGATTACTGGTCCTGTAGCTCCGCGTACGAGAACCAACGTACTCGATTCCTCTTCCAGCCACTCCGCCGTTGACTGCAGTTCCAGCAGCTTCGTGACAAGTGGACCCGTCCACCCGAGTTGCTGCCACCTCATGACCAGAGACTTTCCAGGCGTCGATCGCAGTAGTCCGAGCAGCGTGTTGTCTGCCACCAGTCGAACCGGTTGAGTGTGCAGCCAGTATACTCTCGCCCCCGTGAGGATCTGCAGCCACCAATCGTTCATGTAGATCATAGGCGCACTGGCCAAGAACATGAGTTCGAAAAGCGCGAGAGCTAGACGAGAGTCCCACGCCTCTTGGGAGGCTGTGTCACTTGGACGCCACGACGCGATCGTTGCCAAGAGTTCGCCTCGTTTCGTCGGCAGTCCTTCCGCCGTCGCTGCTGCCCACTTTTCCTTGAATGTCCGCGTGCTCAGAGGTTCACTGGCGCTAAGCATACGGTTGAGAAGGTGAACTTGAGCGAATTCGTTGACTTCCTGAGCGTTCTTTCTCATCGCATCGGACATCCGTGCAACAAATCCGGGCGGGTTCGCCAGCACATCAGACAGTAATGCGTCGCCATTGGTGGCTAGCTTCGCCGATCGAGTGGGGGGTTCGTCACGAGAAGCGGCGGCGAGAGCGCGAGCCTCGTCGAGCACGTGAGGCACCTGCTCAACCACTGTTGCGAGCTCCGCAACCATGTCCGTGACTTCCACTGACTCACTTAGACCCACTTTTCCGTCGCTGACGGTGAAGATCTTGGAGCTCGCTCGTTTCCGAAAGTACGTGGGCAGAGCCACTTTTTTGGGCACGAGCTGGTAGTGAAAGTGGTCTTCGGCTAAGTCAACCAGCTCAACTTCTGCGTCCACGTCGTCCAAAACTTTGTAGTAGTTCGACGTTTCCAGACCAGAAGGCCCCACGGGCGGCTGAGGGAGTTGCTTAGGCGAGTGGTGACGTTTACCGCGGACTTGCTGGAACTCCTGGGCAAGATTGCGTTGAGGAGGCGGAGTTGCAGGAGCCCGTGGTGCTGGCTCAGCGCGGGGAGATGCTGGTGGTGCACCAGTTTGTGCATCATCTCCTCCCGCGCTTGCGTCCATCGTTTCGTCGGCCGCCGGAGAGGGCTGCGTAGTGCTCCCTGTCTCCGTGGCAGAGTCTGGATTGGCTGCGCTCAGATCAGCATCCTCCTCCGGTGGTGTAGGAGGCGCAGGGGCGTAGCCTTCCGGCCACGCACCCGTCACGTCGTAAAAGGTCCGCGTCAAGTTCAAAGCCGACGAGGGCTTGACACTCGGGCGGGGCCCTTTTCCATACACCGGAAAACGACGATACCCAAGCTGGAAAAATCCGCAAAGGCGATCCCCAATGAGAAGAGGTGCAGGGCACGTCTCTGACGCGAAGTAGAAACGGCGAGTACTGCCTTTCACACGGATATCGACGTGCTCCGACCGATAGGTATCAAAAATCGGCATGCACCCGATACGGTGAAGGACAGCCTTTACAGCCTCCATCTCGCTGATGGCTTCCATCTCGACGTCAATGTAAAAGAAACGATCGAGAGGGTCAACCTCCACAAAGCGATATTGGTGTCCGTAAAAGTTGGCTACTTCGCCTATCAAGGCATCTACGGCTCCTTCGGAGCGGAGGAACAACTCGTAGTCCGATCCACGTCTGCGACGGAACTGGCCCACTAAGCCGTCTTCCACCAGTTGAGCCAGGCGCACGTTGCCATGGTCTTGAAAGAATGCCGCCAGATACTGGTCTTGAGGCACTTCGCGATGCGCGTTGCCGGTCTCGAAGATCACGACGAAGTCAGCCGGACCGCTTGGACGCGGGTGGGCCTCCTCGATCGCTCTCTCCAGCTGGCTCCAGTCAGTCGCGTGGGTCTTGTACAGGTCCAAGATGCGCTGAATGCTTCGCTTTGATGGCGTCGGACGGCGCACGACCTGCTCAAGGACTGCCCTCGCCGTACGGTCACGGCGGAGCTCGGTGCCTTGGCGGAGAATATCCGCAAGGGTTGGCGTCGAACGAGGCGGGGCACCGGACGGCACACCGGTCGAGCTACGCGACGTAGCCTGAGCTGGAGGCGGCGACTCGGACAAGCCGGAGCCGTCGCGACCGGCGGTACTGGTGGGCGCTGGTGCCGTGGGCGGCGAAGCCGATGGAGGGCTGTCCATCTCGACGTCGCCGCTGTCAGCGCTCTCGGCGCGAACGGGCTCGTTGTCCGTTGACGCCGTGGAGACAGTCACGGGTGGAGCGTCGCACGTCAGTGGCGATCCACCTTGAGTATCATTGGCGCCCGGAGGTGCGCTGGCGGTGGCGGGAGGCGCTCCGCCTGGCAGGCCATTCGGGAGCGTTGCGGCAGTCGACATGAGGAGTGATGGTAGGAGTGTTGGTTTCTCACAAGTGGTTGGGAGCAGGCAAGTTGAGAAGTGGCTTCCTGTTTCTCTCGGCATGAAAGCCAAAGTGAATATCACATGGAGTAGGTTTCATAACAAATATATTCTTATAGGATATTCATATTCTAAAGGTATAGCCTTTCTGAGAGTAAATGTATGTTAAAATATACATATATAGACTGCTTACTTCCCCAAAATCCTCTTATAGAACCTCTCCAGTTCCGAGTGTGACGCACCCGTCCCGCTTCAAGGAAGCGATCTCCAAGAGACGAGCAGTCAAATGGAAGCGCAACAATGGCTGCCCGACAGGCGGAAGCGGACTCGGACGCCAGCGTCTGCTCCAGCCCCGGTAGCAAGCGAGTGGCTCTGATGGACGTGCCACGGGAGATGCCGCACGAGATCATCGAACTGGAAGAGAAGGTGAAGCAGAAACGGCGGTACGACGCTGAGATGGCTGAGCACGAGGCGAAGGCCATGGCTGCCGCGTTGGAGGCAGAGGCTGCGGCGGCGTTGGAGAAGGCTCAACTGGCCAAGAGCTGCAGGGGCAAGCGACGCCGTACGTCCGTAAAGTTGCAAGCGGTTTGTTTCATGCATAATGTCATGGAAGTTCGATTTTGGACTTGTCGATTTGAAGTTAATTAACGGTCATCATCGTAAGAAAATGCAGCTTAATGCGTCGGCTGGAATCACGTGGCCGCTCAACGCTTGTGCGACGAACGCATTTTGCCACAACGAAGGTCACTGAGCGCTTTAGGGGCGTCGAAGGCGAGCACCTTTAGTTTCTTAGCGGCACCTGCCACACAGGTTTCGTCCACCACGGTCTCTTCATCGCTCTCGACCATCGCCTTGAGCATTTCGAACAGCGTCGCCGCTTGACGTGGGGCTGGGTCTGCCGCGGAGCGCACCATGAACACGGCGAACCCAAGCGCGGCCTTGTTTGCTTGCTGGCAGCCGTGGCAGGCGGGTAGCCCAGAGCAGTCGTGCTTCCAACGGAGCTCTACATTACAGAGACCAATTACTACGTGGCAACACATCCGTTGAGTACACGAATCACGTACTGTTGCGCGTTGCCATGCGGAATACCTCCAACACTCGCTCTTGGCCCAGCAGCTTATCCGTCTGAATCGCTGGGGGATCGTGTGGGGCGAGCGGGTGACGAGCGAAGGTTACGCCGATCAAGGGACCGACGGACGCATCTGGGGCGAGCACACGCGTGGCGACGTCGAGTGCCGTGGCCATCACGAGCATGGGAACACGGCGGCTCCATTGCCGGATGGACTTGCCCAGACGCCACGAGCGGACCCACTTCAGGATGCGGGAGGACTCGTCAGCGGAGCGGTTGGCGTCGTCGTCGGGCACGAACGGCCCCGCCGCAATGGCAGCGATGGCCGGGTTGCCGCCCGTCAGCCAGAAGACGGTGCGGAAGAGAGAAAGCATCGTAAGCTGAAGCGCCAGCATACTCCCGTAGGCACGGACACGCGCAGGCGCCGCATGCTCGCGGCGGGCAACGAACATCTTGCTTGGTTACCTTTCCTCTTGAGGGCGAGGTGGGAGATTGGAGAATGGCTCTCCGTGGCGCCCCTGGCATCCGTCTCCCTCCCGTTCCGCGGGTTTTTGCTGTGGGTGAATGCATGAGGGAGGCGAAGCGGAAAGGAAAGGAATTGCGACCTCATCATTCGACTGAATTGGTCCCGATGGTGGCGATCTCAGTACGAATTGACGAATGCGCGACGGTTGAGGCAGATTTAGTACCGGCAGAGGACTAAAAAGCGAAATAATACGGGAAATGAGGACGTTGATGCAGGACCAAACCACGGAACGTCGCGATCAAGCAGCGGCTGGGTGGCTTCGATCATACTCACAGTCAAATCAAGTCAAGGGTGCTCTATTGGGTTAGTTCCCGCACCTGTAGCCATCCATGTCACATCGCGAAGGCTCTCCTGAGCTCAGGACTGCCTTGTGGTAGTTCCCACTACACTGCATACAACGTATGCCAACCGATGAGCGCAGGAAGTTGTACGGGCAGGGCCACACAAAACGAGCAAAACAATGGGGAAAGAAGTAAAATGATTGATTGGTTTGTCTTCCGGGTCGTGTCGGGCACAGACGCGGGCTGACACGCGGTCCTACCCTAGTGTTCAAGACAGAGGGAACGCGAGAGTGGCATGCTTGTGACACATCACATCACTAGTCCTGCCTACGTCGCTCCTTGCGTCTGCGTGTTGCCATCCACGTCCATGGGGCCAGCAGCGTCCTCAGCGTCTCCACTGCCGTCGCCACGGTCTCCGATATCTTCAGCGGCTTCAGTCGTCTCTGCTTCTGCTTCCGTCGTAGCAGTCGCAGCAGCGTCGCTATCAGCTCCTTCCGCTAGCAGCGCTTGCACGTCGTCACTGATCCGGAGCCCAGTGCTTTCGATCTCAGGCGAGGCCACGAACTCGCGCATTAGCCCACGCAGCGTCGGCTCGTCCTGCAACACAATCTGCAGCTGCGCGATCGGGAATCGGTTGGTGTCCAACAACACGGGGAACGACGCCGGCTGGATGAGCGCCGCGCACTTGACGAAGCCCTTCCACAATGCGTCGCCCTCGTCCTGCATCTCCCACACTCGGCGATCCACGAGCCCGCGAAGCAACTGGGCAGCATCTTGCTGCAACGCCGGGTGCGTCGTGACGCTCAGGATCAGCGTACGAAGCGCGAGCTTGGAGATGTGCTCTTCTTGCAGCAGCACGCGACACACGTGGAGCAGCACCTCCGCAGGGAACGCGTGACGGTTCTCCATACAGAAGTTGATGGCCATGATCGCCTTCTTCTGCATGCCGTCCACCTTCAAGTCGACGTGGTGCAACGCGATGAGCAGGTCGATTGGCGTGAGCACCTGCGGCGGCATGGCCTCCAGCACACGCGTGATCGCGACACTCCAGCGGTTCTGCGGCAGTGACAACAGAGCCGGCAGCAGAGGCAGCAGCGTGTCCTTGGGTATGCTGGAGACGACTGGGATAAGCACTGAGATCCCGTCGGGGATGTGAGTGTGGGACTGCCACAGCGCCAGGATTTGGGAAACCAGTTCCGCGTTGGCGTTGGCTTCGTCGGTCGCTGATCGGCTGCTGCTTCGCGTTGCCAAGATTTGGATGATGTGGCACACCAGCCCCAGCGCTGGTGCTTCGAAACCCTGAAGCTGAGTCACGACCTGATTGCTGCCGTTGCTGCGCTGCTTCAAGTGCTTGATGAGCTTCTCGATGGCTTGGAAGATGACCTGGCGCGCCAGTTCACTCGCGCGGCCGTACGTCGTGATGAGGTGACCCAGTAGCGCCGGTTTCTTCGCACACAGCGCTACGTACAGCTCCAGCCGCCGCAGGATCTCGATCTCAGTGTCCAGTGCACTACTCAGATTCGACGCCGAGCGATTCAGTTCTTGCGCGAATTCCTGGAGTTCAGCGACCTGCCCACGATTCGCCTCTTGAATCTTCGCTAGACGCTCACGCAGCCACGGAGAGCGCAGTGCTGCAGAGCTGCTGGTGTCTTCCATTGCCGTGTCGTCACCTTCAGGTGCAGTCTGCGCTGCAGCCGACTCCTCCATCGCTACATCGCCTTCAGTTGAATCGTTGGCTGCCTTAGTTGACTGACGCGCACGTTTCTCTTCGAGCGAACTGACGAGCTCGATCGCATACTGCTCAATAGCTTTCTTGAGGCCGTCAATACCGTAGAGCTGATTAGCGACGCAACGAATGGATGAGTTACGACACGTCTCGTCGCTGTCGCATGTGTATCGAAGCAGCACTTGAAGAGCAGAATCTTCACACGCTTTGCGGTCTCGAATCAAATCTCGCAGCACGGTGATGCCTAGCACGGCTCCACCTGAGCTCTTGTGTGGGTCCGTGAAGAGACTCGTCGTCACGCGCAGCACATCCACCGTCACACGAGGTAACTGCGCGACGATCGCGCCAAACAGCTTCTTCCCGCTCGACGAGCTCAAGTCCAAGCGAGTCAGCAGAGCCGACAGCAAGTAGCTGACCGCCTTTCTGTAGACTACATCACCCGTCTTTGGGGGCCCTTCAGTGACAGAGCCGCCGTCGTGGACCATCTCCGTGGTCACACGCACATACTCGTGATGAAGAAGCTCGGACGCGAGCGAGGCGCGTCGCTCGATGTCGTCGAGCACGAAGTCAAGAATGGTCTGATAAATCGGAGGAAGCTTCGTGTCGTCGAGCGATGGATTGATCGTAATCACGGCGTTGCGTTCATCCGTGAGCAGGAACCACGGACTGGACGCAAGTCGCCCGAGAAGCGCCGCTCGCAGCGCGTCGTCACCTCCGTTTCTGCCGCCGTATTCGTTCTCCAGAATGCGCCCAAGAGCAGCGGCGGCCATATCACGACACCACACAGCAGACACGGGCTTCAGGAACACTTGGACCGAGTTGTCTTCCGCCAACGACACGAGCGGTTCTTCCACAGTCGTCGAGTTCTTCGACATCCAGTCGCC
This sequence comes from Pythium apleroticum, assembly GCA_023337875.1. NCBI lineage: Eukaryota > Oomycota > Peronosporomycetes > Pythiales > Pythiaceae > Pythium > Pythium apleroticum. The sequence continues at coordinate 42,356 of JAADXN010000087.1, read as the reverse complement.
GACTTCGTCTGCCGTCTCATCATCGAAGACCGGCACAAGTGACGGCTGTTGGTGCGCGCTACCATCATGGGACTCACGGCGGCGTCGTGGGTCGCGACTGCGGCGAATACTCGTCTCCAGCGCCAACACGGACGATGGTGTTGCTATGCGCGCGAGCAGAGACGTCATACGCGCCTTGAGCTCAGTTGGCGGGAGCAGCAGCGCCAGATTCCGAGGCGGAGGCGCCGGGAGCTCGGACTCAAAGCCGCCCAGCACGAGGTTGAGCACCTCGGACGACGGCATGTTCACGAGAACGTCAGGAGTAATGCGGTCAGGCGTGGACGCGGCAGATGACGCCGTCGAGATGCTGCTTCGCGAGCGCTTGATGCTTGGCTTGTGGTCCGCTGCCTCAGAAATCTGTTCGGCTGTGCGTTTTCCGATGCGTGCACGTCGTAGCGAAGCCTCAGACGGCGCCGTGACGTACATTCGACGTAGACGTGGGTCTTTGCTCTTGCTGATGGCTCGGAAAGCACGCTCGCCGTCGCCAAGCGCGATGACACATTCGGTTACTTCCTCTGCGAGCTCCTGCGCCGCTGGGAGGCTGAGAAGCTTGACTAAGTTGGCCTTAATCGTGGCCTGCACAGCGCGGTCGCTCGTGCCAGGGATGTCAGCGGACTGGCACGCGATCAGCGCTGGAATCACGACGCCGAGGAGCTGCGGACGAAGTGCAGCGACCAGCGACAGCGAGTTGAGCGTCACGCACAGTTCACGACGCGTCAGCGGCGCCACGCCGGCGGCAGGCGTGAGAATGCGGTCGATGAGACGGCGAAGCAGCGCGTCGCCGTGGTCGACGAGCTGCTCGCGGTTCAACGGCGATCCGGTGGCTGGCAGGAGATCGACCGTGACGGCGTCAGGCAGCACGTTCGACCGCGCCGGGTCGCGGTACACGGTGGCTTCCTTGGCCTCTGTGAGCACCAAAATGGCGCGCTCGAGCAGCTTCCACGCGCGCAGAAAGACCACGGCGCTGCGGTTGTTGTTGTCGCTGGGTGTCGCCGGCAGCAGGTTGATGGGCGACGAGAGCGCGAGCTCCGCGACGTGATCGACTGCCACGGAGACACGCGACCACAGCTCACTGAGCTGTTCATGCGACGGTGTGGCGCCAGACGTCGACGCCGGCGCCGCGACAAACTGGAAGGCGTCGGGCAGAGCTGTCGTAGCCACGTCCAGCGCCTTGAGCACGTTCTTCTCGCTCGAGTAGCTCAGCAGCAGCACGGTAGCGACGGCGTCGAACAGATCACGCAGAAACAGACGACTGCGGCGCGCGGCTTCGACCAGGAACGCCAGGATCGCGGCCACGAGCGGCGCGTTCTGCTGGTGGAGCAGCGACTGGAGGAACGGCAGCGCCGTGTGGAGCAGGCGATGGGCGTCGCCCGACGCGTCACGATGCAGCGCGATCTCCTGCGCGCGCTGCAGCAGCTCCAGCTGCTCGCTGTTGCCGGCCGCCGTCGGGATCTGCTGCAGCAGCGCCGCCACGTCCGCCTCCAGGCGCGCCACCGCGGACTCGTCCGCCATGTTGGTGCCGTGTCCTGTGAAAATCCGCAGGGGGGCAGCTACTACTGTAACGTTATGGGAAAAACTCCATCGCCAATCATACGGTATTTGATCTGGCGTTACGGTATTTGAATTACCGTATTGGGTTTCAGCTAAGTTAACCAGTCACCGGTATCTACCGTGAAGCCCCCTCGGCGAGAAGCTCAATTGCATTTGAAGACGGACAACATGGCGAGCGCGGTGCTGGGCAACCAGCCGCTGGTGATCGACAATGGCAGCGGCATGATGAAGGCGGGCTTCGCCGGCGGAGAGACGCCGCAGGTGGTGTTCCCGTCGTTCGTGGGCACCACCAAGCACACGCGCATGATGCCCGGCGGCCTGTACGAGGGCGGCGACGTGTTCGTGGGCAACAAGGTGCAGCACCACCGCGGGCTGTTCAAAATCCAGTACGCCATGGAGCACGGCATCGTCACGGACTGGAACAGCATGCACCGGATATGGCAGCACGTGTACTCCAAGGACATGCTCAACGTCAACAGCGAGGACCACCCGGTGCTGCTCACCGAGGCGCCGCTCAACCCCGTGCAGAACCGCCAGCGCGCCGGCGAGGTCTTCTTCGAGGCGTTCAACGTGCCGTCGCTGTTCGTGAGCCCGCAGGCCGTGCTCAGCCTGTACGCGTCGGGCCGCACGACGGGCGTGGTGCTGGACGTGGGCGACGGCGTCACGCACGTCGTGCCCGTGTACGAGAGCTTCACGCTGCCGCACGCGATCACGCGCATGGACGTGGCCGGCCGCGACGTCACGAGCCACCTGCAGCTGCTGCTGCGTCGCGCTGGATACAACTTCCAGACGTCGGCTGAGCGCGAGGTCGTGCGCGAGATCAAGGAGAAGCTCTGCTTCGTGGCCTTCAACCCGACCAAAGAGGAGCAGTTGGAGGCCGAGAAGGCCGCCGGCAGCGTCAAGGACCTGCTGGGCGCCAAGAACAAGACCTCTGCACCGTCCGCCGACGACGCCTCGGCCTACTACCTGCCCGACGGCACCGTGCTCAACGTACGTGGTCGTAGATCTCGTTTCTCATCTCGGATGGATCCGTTCACTAAGCGTTGGTTGTTGTTGCTGTGTTGCTGAACAGATCGGCCCAGAGAAGTTCCGCGCGCCTGAAGTGCTGTTCCGCCCAGAGCTCATCGGGTCGGAGGGCGGCGGCGTGCACGAGTGTCTCGTGCAGTCGATCATGAAGTCGGACATGGACTTGCGCCGCACTCTGTTCTCGCAGATCATCCTGTCCGGCGGCTCGACGCTGTTCCCGGGCTTCGGCGACCGCCTACTCGCCGAAGTCCGCAAGAAGGCGCCCAAGGACATCAAGATCCGCATCTCGGCGCCGCCCACGCGCCAGTACTCGACCTGGATCGGCGGCTCGATCCTCGCGTCGCTCGCGACGTTCAAGAACATGTGGATCACCAAGAGCGAGTACGAAGAGTACGGGTCATCCATCCTGCACCGCAAGGCGCTGTAGGCTCGGTGAGTAGAAGACGGAAGACGTGGATTTTGCGGCAATGGAGTCAAGAGTAGAGATGCACGCACCTCAGCGCGTGCACCTCGGATCATACATGAAATACGTGGACAACTGGAGAACACAAAACGCTTCTTTGAGTGGTGATTCGATGTAATTAATGCTTCATACGATAACAGCCTCTTCTGGAGAGGACAGTTCTACACTGTAGCACGTGACGCCGCCGCACGGCGCTGGTCTTGACGCTGGCGGCGACGCAGCACAACTGTGGCCGCAGCCCAGAGCACAACGCCCCACACGAGCCACAGAATTGGGAAGAGCAGTACGTCCTTGAGTCCGTCGCGGTCCAAGTGGCAATCTGGGTTCAGCTCAGCGTGCCCGTCAATCATGACTGTGCCGCAACGAGGTGCCCACGTATCTTTCAGCCACCCAAGGATGATAGGCGACGGGACGTCACCCAGCACGTGGATCACGAGCGTGTTGGCCGCGATGGCCATGGCGTGGCGTGACTCCGGGAAGAGTTCCATCACAGCGACGGTCTCAGCCGGCGACAGAGCGCAGAGACACATGAAGCACGCAGCCATGATCCCCAGGAACGCCACGCGCGAGTGCGTGAAGCCCATCATGGCAAGAGCCACGGCGAAGGCCGCTGCGAGGAGCCAGAAGATGATCTTGACCGCCGTGTAGGCGCGTTGCGCGCTGCTCACAGTCCCTTGTTTTGTCAGGCGGTCCAGTAGAATGCCCCCCAGCGGCGTACCAACGGTCCCTGTGACCACGATGATCCCACCGAACGCCGTGGCGACTTGAGTCTCCTTCTCGTACATGCCGAGGCCGATGAGAATCACGGGGCTGAACACGCTCAGCGCAGCCAACGAGAACGTGTAGGAGGCGTGGCCCAGCACGATCAGCATGAAGGTTGGGTTTCTGAAAATCTCCCACCAGCCAGCGAAGAAGCCCTGCGGCGCGGCAACCACCGGGGTCTTGCTGGGGCTGCTGCTGTCGGCATTTTGGTACTGTTCATGATGCAGCAGATCCTCCACGAGCGTGCCTGGGGTACCGACTTTGTCTTCGTAGTGGCCATTGTCTCCTGGTACGGCGTCCAGCTCACTCGGAACGCAGTACAAGCAACAGCCGATGAGCAGCGCCATGACCACAGCTTCGATATAGAACGCACCCGCCCACGTGAGGCTCGTGGACGCGACGATAGACCCGTAGATGTATCCCATGGCCGTGCCGACGGTAATCGAAGCCAGGTAGACGCCCATCCATAGCGTGCGGTTCTTCGCGGGCGCGTGCATGTTGATGAACGGCGTGGCGTTGCATTGGAACGAGGCCTCACCAATGCCGCTGAGCACACGGCCGAACATGAGGAAATAGTAGCTGTCGAGCGCGTGGGCGATGCCGCAGCATACAACGGCAACGATCCATACTGTCATACCCAGCGCAATCATGCGGAAGGGACGGAACTTGGTGGCCCAATAGCCGAAGACCATGGAGAAGACCGAGTAGCTGGCGATGAACGACGACGCCAAGAGCCCTAGATAGAAGCTCTGGCGCGTGGGCTCAACGTTCAGCGTGCGCGAAATGAAGCTCTGGAACTTCTCCGGCGAGCCGGGGATGATGCCGCGGTCCACATAGTTGAACAGGTTGATGAGGCAAAGGAGCACGATCACGCCCTGCTTGCCTAGTTGCGGCGGCGCCATGGCGGAGATGCCTGCTCGGCGGGGGCTCTTGCGCGGGCGGTGGAACCACGTGAAGCCGATGTCTTCGTGACGGCTGCGCGGGTGGCTTCTCTCGGCGTTCGTTGGTGTCAGATCTGCGAGCAGCGGCTTGGAGAGCAGGCGAGTCGAGTCGGCTTCGTCGTCCGCAACGTCGTCTGGCGCCGCCTCGTCCAGAAGAACTGTGGACTCTGCACCGCCAGCCTCATTGCGCAGGCGACTGGCGGTCCGTCGCGGCCGCGGGCTGTTGGAGGCAGCGGGAGGACGGTCCGCCATGGTGAGGGAATCGCGCGTGGCTTCGTGTCGATGGAGTCGTTCCAGATCCTCCTTGGAAGAAGGGATGGGCGAGCCGATCACCCGAATAGAAGACCTTGAACTTGAATTGAGTATGATCGGAAACTCAGATCTGATACAGAGCTGCTGGCAATGAGCTCCAGCCCGCCACAGGCAGCTTCGGTTCCAATCGAAGCTTCGTGAAGAAACTGCGGTGTCTGCACATGCGTGGTGTTCTGTTCTTCGCTGTAGCGCCCAAAGAACGCATCGGATTCCAGCAAAGCGGCAGCACGTCGGCTCGTGTATTGGCGTAAATAGGTTTTATCGTACAAATGGGTTCGAGGCCTTCAGTTGGTGGGTTATGCTTAGAGATAGTGAGAGTGGCAGGAATCTACACGGTGGATCGCCTACGGAACGGTACTCTGCTTACTCCCATTCGATGGTGGCTGGCGGCTTGGACGAGATGTCGTACACAACGCGGTTCACGCCGCGCACTTCGTTGATGATGCGGTTCGACATGCGGCCGAGCACCTCGTACGGCATGTGGTACCAGTCAGCCGTCATGTAGTCCGATGTGGACACGGCGCGGATCGCCACCACCTTCTCGTACGTGCGGCCGTCGCCCATGACGCCCACCGACTTGACTGGCAGCAACACGCAAAACGCCTGGCCCGTGGTCTTGTAGTGGCCGCTGTTGCGGAGCTCCTCGAGGAAGATTGCGTCCGCCTGGCGCAGAGTATCCAGAGCCTCCTGCGAGATCTCGCCGAGCACACGGATGGCGAGGCCTGGGCCTGGGAACGGGTGGCGCCACACGCTGTCCTCGTCAATGCCGAGCGCCATACCGAGCTCACGGACTTCGTCCTTGAACAGCTCACGCAGTGGCTCAATGAGCTTCAGGCTCATCTTCTCTGGCAGACCGCCGACGTTGTGGTGGGTCTTGATGGTCGCCGAAGGGCCCTTGTACGAGATGCTCTCGATGACATCTGGGTACAGGGTGCCCTGCAGCAGGAAGTCGACCTTGCCAATGCGCTTCGCCTCCTCCTGGAACAAATCGATGAAGAGGTTGCCAATGGTCTTGCGCTTGGTCTCCGGCTCGGTCACGCCCTTGAGCGCGGTGAGGAATCGCTCCGAGGCGTCGATGCACTTGAGGTTGATGTTGAGCTTGTTCTTGAGACGCTCCACAACCTCGACAGCCTCGCCCTGACGGAGAAGGCCGTTGTCGATGAGCACCGCGTGGAAGCGGTCGCCGAGGGCGCGCTGGAGCAACACGGCAGCAACCGACGAGTCCACGCCGCCGCTGACAGCGCCGATCACGTGGCCCTCTGGACCCACGAGCGTGCGGACCTCCTCGATGAAAGCGTCCGCGATGTTGCGCATGTCCCAGTCGGTCGGCGATCCACAAATGTTCACGACGAAGTTCTTGAGGATGTCCTTGCCCAGTGGCGAGTGCGTCACCTCTGGGTGGAACTGGATGCCGTAGAACTTCTTGGCGACGTTCACGATCGCCGTGTGCTCTGAGTTCTCCGTGAACGCGATGTCCGTGAAGCCCTCTGGCACGGACGTGAGCTTGTCGCCGTGGCTCATCCACACCTGGAACTCGCTCGGCAGGCCGTCGAAGAGGCCGCCGCAGTTCACGCCCTCCTTCTTGTGGACGATGGCCTTGCCGTACTCACGGCGGTCGCATGGCGCGACGACGCCCTTGTTTGTGAACGCCAGCTCCTGGAGGCCGTAGCAGATGCCGAGCACTGGCAGCTTGAGCTCCTCGATAAGCTTCCACACACCTGGCTTCACGTGCGGCGCATCCTTGTCGAAGACCGAGTTCGGGCCGCCGGAGAGGATGATGCCCGTGAGCTTGTGCTTCTTGAGCTCCTCTGGCTCAACGAGGCACGAGTAGAGCTCGCAGAAAACGTGGAGTTCTGTGGATGGCAGCAGAGCGTGCGTCAGCGCCGTGCGTACTTCAACAAGCAGAGACCAGAAAGAGCAGCTCACGTACCACGCACACGACGCGCGATGAGGTGGCTGAACTGCGAGCCGAAGTCCAGGATCGCGATCTGCTCGCGGTTGGTCACAGGGGAGATGTCGGCCATGGCTGCTGAGGCGGAGGAAAGGTCGGTCGTCTGCTTGGCGTCGGTGGTAATGCAAGCTCGCGAATGACCAAAACCTCCGAGCCACGCCAACCGCCGCTGGCTGACGTTCGTCCGCTCACACACCACGGTGCCCACCCATGTTGCTGTGTATTTTAGCCAATCATAATCAGTTGAGGGCGGGTATCAGCCAATCATAGCACGTTCAATCCAGATGGACAGCCACTGGGAAACGGGTGGTGGCCTGTTGAAGTGCGACTCGCCCAAGCGGGGAGATGCGCGGCATCGCCCGCAGCACCACCGACTCCAGGCGCGATGCTGACGACGACGTGGCGCTGGCGGCACCACCGTTGCTGCCCATCTCCGTCTCCCGGAGTCCCATGGCGGCGCGCTCGAGTACCGGCGCCAGGTAGCTGAGCACGCCTCGGTCGGAGATGGCGTTGCCGCTCAGCGACAGCACGCGCAGCGACGCGTTGGCCACGAGCCCCTGCGCCAGGGCCGGACAGGCGCTGTCGCCGATGTGGTTGTGGCTCAGGTCCAGCTTCCAGAGCTGCCTGGTGTGGCACAGCGCCTCCGCTATGGCCGCTGCGCCGGCGCTGCCGATGGCGCACGCCTCCAGCACGAGCTGCTCTAGTTTGCTGTGGCCGAGGCACAGCGAGGCCGCGATCGACACCACAGCGGAGGTGGTCAACTGGATGTTGCTCAGCACGAGTGACGTGGCGGCCGAGTCTGGATGTCGTAGGATACTGTGGAGCGACGCTGCGTGCGCGGCGCTGAGACTGGCGTTGTAGAAGATGAGCTTCTGCGCAGGACAGGGCCGAGCGCTGCTCGCCATGGCTTCAACGACGTGCTCCACGAGATGGCACGCAGTGGTGGCGGGTCCACCTGCATTCCCTCCGCCATCTACAATGACGCTGGATGCGAAGCTGAGCAATTGCTGGAGCTGTGGCGTCGTGAGGCCCGAGAGTCCGCTCCTACAGTAGAAAAAGAGCACGAGTCGCCATGAGTAGAGAGAGTAGACTGGAGAATCTGCACACGACGTACGCGAAAGAGAGTTGGAGGATTCCGGACTGCCGCACGCGGTTCAGCAACGTATAGAACAGCAGCGATGGCAGCTCGGCTCGCTAGGCATAAGGACACACAGCGCCACGTCAGACACAACCTGGATAACGAAGTGTGAAGCTAATTCACGGACCTGTTCGAGCGTAGCTACAGGCACATACGATCGCTGCGGACTCGCAGGCGCTGTTTTCATCGCAGCTCGCCATTTGTCGGGTGAGACGGCTCCGCCGTTGGTCTTGGCTGCAGCCCGCACTGTCAGAACGCTCCTCTCGATCATTCGCTCCTCCCACTGCCTGAAGCATCGCTCGAGCGGCTTGAGATGGATCGATTCCATCAGGCGAGCCCGCTTGGCTCGTTTGTAGAGCTCTCGCTGGGCTGCTTTCTTGGCGAGACGGGTTCTGTAAGCACGCTGGATGCGCAACACAGCGTCTACTTGCGTCTTGTGGTCCTGGCGGACGACTCGGTGCCACTCAAAAAGGCACCGCGACAGCAACACGAGCTGCTTCTTGCGAGCGTGTTGTGCCGCTTTGCCTTTGCGAAGCTCTCGCTTGGTGAGCTCGCGGCAGTAACGTCGATACGTGAGCCACTTCTTCGCTGTGCGTTGGATGCGACGAGCCATGCGGTCACGGCGCCAGCGCTTGGCAAGTACTCGCTGCTTGAGCTCTTGAAAAAACAGCAGCGCCATCCTTTTGAAGTTGACTTGCAGCGTATTGAGGATAGCACGCTGTCGATGAAGCTTGTTCAGTGCCGTCACGAGCTGCCGGCGCTTGCGAGCGCGACGATACCACTTCTGGACCTTCACGCCAGCGTAATACTTGTCCATTCGGTTCTGTTCAGGCAGTCGCGCCAGCAACAGAAAACACACGCGCAGCACGTACGCGTCCGGTTTGTTTCGCAGGGTCATTCCCGGCTCTTGAAGAATGCGGTTGCACTCTCTGAGAAAGCGCACGCGTTTACGAGCAGCGTAGCCACGAAAGATGCGCTGGAGAGCTGTTGCGCCGGCCTCACGCAGCTCCCACTGCATCTCAATGAACCGCACAAAGCCATTGAATACGACGCGGACCAGTTGCTTCGCTGATCGTTCTCGCATCGCATTCACGACGATGGCGACTCGGCGACGACGAGACCGCAGCCTCCGGACGTAACGACGCGCGATCAGTCCACGAGCGTGGCGTTGAATGGTGACGGCACTCCGATACTTGCGCATTCGATGCCAAATTGCGTTCGACGATAGTGCGTTCCACGTAGCACGCATCATCTGAGCAGTCTTGTCGGCAAGCATGCGATGCATCAGCTCATTCGCTAACAAGTGGCGGCGCAGCTCGTAGCGATACCTCTTGCGGCCCTGATGGCAGCGCCATACGTGCTGGATGCGTCGTGCAGCCTGGCTTTTCAGCTCACGGCGGAGCGTAAGAAACGCAAGCCACTCTTGCATCGTTCTGCGCTGGACTGAAGCTGTGCGACGGTCCAAGCATAACAACACGATGCGCTCTTGGCGAGCTTTCGCGTCGAGGAGTCGCTTGTAGATCTTGCGGCTCAGGTGACAGCGAGCCTGGCGCTGGACGATGCACGCCGCCTCGACTCGCTCTTGCTTCTGTTGCTCGACAAACCGCCGCCAAATGTGAATGATCGTTTTCTTGCCCGACGCAGAGCGGTGAATGGCGAACGCTTCTAAGATCCGACTGTGCTTGGTCTGAACCGAGCGACGAAAGCGAGCTTCTCGCCTTGCACAGAAGATCTTGTGCAGCGACTGGATCGTACTGGCCGCTTTGTTGAGCTGTTTGAGAATGAGAAACCAGTCTTCCGTTGCCATTCTCTCGTTCTCGCATCGCTCTCGTTCTCGACGTTCTCTTCGTCGCTCGGCCAGTTGTTGTCGTGCAAGCACCTGTCTCCACGCGCACTGAATCGTCGTCGCAGCCTCTCGCCGTTTCTCCTCCATCACGTTGCGCTGGAGTTTTCACACGGAGAATTAGTAAGAAGTCCATCGCCAAGCTGCTTTGTTCAGAAACTTACCGCCAAGACACGCCAATTTTTTCGAAGCCAGTGACGCCAAACTGTTTGTTGAATGCGGATCGTGCTCGCAACTTCTAACGCAAACTGCGAGCGCCACTCCTCGCTGGTCGTCCTCATGAGGAAGCGCGTGTGATCGGACCAGTACTCCATCTCCAGCGCCTCTTGTAGCGCCTGCACTGCGCGTCTACCGTCGCCGACGCGATACGCGCTCACTCCTTCCATCTGCAGAATCTCTTTTGGAATCGCATGCCCCCTCTTCCGCACAACAGCAAGCACATCGCACACCAGCAGTGGGAAGTTCAAGCTGGCGAGCTTGGACGCCAAGTCGAACCATGTCCTGTCGTCCAGAAACCACATTTGGACACGCTGGTTTTCGTTCTTGTGGGACGTCTTGTAGACTTGGTGAGCGGTTTTTTCCGACTCGGTGATCGGACTCAGTTTGATCATGGTGCTGTACGCCTGCGCGTACGTCTCGCGCATGTGATCTCGCATGCCGTCGACTTGCTCGAGCTCGAGAGCCGCCAGAAGATGCAGTTGATAGGCAGCCAGCCGAAATGGCGGTTTTTCAACGAGGTATTGGAAATACTGGGCGCTCTCACGATGCTTGCGAACAGCCTTCGCCGATACTGCACACAGGAAAATGGCTTCGTGGAGAACTGAGCTGTGCGAGTAGCCTTCGACTAGCAGCGTGCAGACAGAAAGCGCGCCTCGATAGGATTGAAATTCGAGATAGAGCACGGCCATCTTGATCAGCAACGCTGGATTTTTCTTGTTCGCAGCGTACTCCATCGCGACAATGAACGAATTGTATGCCTCCTGTCATCAAAAGATTGTCAGGCTGATTTCTTGGCCAAGAGGTGCAAACACAGTCACAAACCCGGAGGATCGTGGCTCCGAACGGAGCACGAGTACCGGAAGTGTCATCATCGCTGGCCTTCGCGTGAGGCGACTGTAGGACACTAGGCTTGTGCAGCTGGGAGACAAATTGGTGCCAGATCTGGTACTGCGTCAGCGCGATCTCACCCCATATCACGTCTGAATCACCTTCCAACTGTATTCCAAACCCATGTGTGAGCAGCAGTTCCCTCCCTATTGCTGAAAACTTCGAGTACATACCTCTAGTGCTTCCTCGAAGGCTTGTAGTGCTTCGCTCAGCTTCCCACCATGCCGATGACGACGCGCAACGCCAATTCTTGCCTCCGTCTCGTCATGTTTGAATACTGTCAGAGCTGGAGGCGGCGTGATGGTGACATCCATATCTCTTCCCTTGTCTTGAGACGCTCCAATTCCGCACCACCATGTCATTCCCGTCCTTATTTATAGGTGGCTAGCGCAAAAGTTCCATCAAGTTGAAGTTGTCGATCTCACCCGATATGCAGATCTGAGGACTCGTGATCGCTAGACGCTCCAGAGAAGATACGTTCTCGCGGAGAAGCGTCATAGCTTTGTGAGCCTTCAGCAGCGTGGCTGCACGGCGAGCGCTTGTTCCTTGGGGAAGACCCTGCTGTTGATCTTCGAGCTCAAGTTGTTGCGGCGTCTTCGTGACCACGTCCTCCATCGAGCAGAGCAGACTTCGACACACGAAGTCACGCTCGTGTTCCTTATGTGCTGGACTTACGAAGTCACGCATCATGTTGAACCATTTGACAAACGTGGTGGGGCTTTCCATGAAAGTGCACCAAGCGTGTGGCACGCCAACAGCTTGCATGAGCTCGACGATGTTTTGGCAGTGAAAGTCACAGCTGAAGTCGGCCATACTTCGGACGAAGAAAGAGAGTCGCTTGAAAAGGTGATCGCCCCAGTGCAGTGGACTGAAACTCTGCTCCAACTGCTTGAACTCGTGCTCATCCAGAGCGACGGTCCCGGTAAGGACACCAGTTAGCTCATGTGCTAGTGAGCCTATCAATGTTTTTTTGTCAGCAAGCCTCCGACGGCTGAGGGAGCACCAAGTACGCACCTCGCCCTAGTTTCTCGATGAGAGCTCGAAATTCATCAGCTGAGCACATCTGAAACGCCTTGATCAAATCGGCAACTGTGAGTTCTCGTTTCCCACCGAAGCACTGAAAGAGTGCCTGGTCATCTAGCACGCATTCTCTGCTTGCCTGCTGGAACGCGTTAAACTCCTGCACCATGAAGATCAGTTAAGTAGACACCCCTGGACAAGAATCCCAATGTGTTGATTACCTGCAGTGACCACCTCCCGTCCTTGTCGGTGTCGAACTGACGAAAGACCGCTGAGAGCAGTTTCTCGCGATCTTCGTGTTTCATGAGGTGTGGGAAGAGGGATACCACGCTTTGTGCTGCACTCACGAGTTCATCGAGCGATTGATCAAACTCCAGTGAGAAAAAGCCGCTGCGTACGAGCTGAGATAACTGACAACGTGTGACGTGCTTTTGCATGCAAGAAGTGTGAGCTAACTGCAAGATGAAGGAAGACTAGAGAAGAATCCCTCACCTCAAAATCCTCGAACACGTTCCATTTGAACAGGAAAGAGAGACGAAGGCATCTCATCACTTCTTCTTCTTTGCTTTGTGAGCTCATTCTTGCTTGAGATTCGACGACCGTGGCTAACGAGACAAACAACGGCAAACAAGTGAGCTGACACGGACAATGTGATCAAGAGAGGTCAGAACTGACCTTGACAGGAACCCAGAGCGAACTGGACGTGGCTCAGAACATGTTCGTCGTTCAGAAACTGCTCCACTGCCGATGCAACATCGATCGCGTCTTCGTCTGCAGGGTTCAGAGTCAACGATCAGCACACCATGCACTATTCACCCCCTTGCGTGCAAATATCCCTACCTGACAAGCCGGATCTTAATCCAAGCTCAACAATGAGAACCATGTCTTCGTCGTCATTCGTTTCGGGCTCGTCGATCTCGCCGGCGCCAGACGACTCACTCTGATTGTGGTGAACACGCAGTCGAATGCGAACAGCAGACTCCTTCGTTGGTTGAATCTGCGGCTCGGAGGTGGTTGAAAGCGGATTTCCTTGAGGGAGAGTGGCTGCGGCGACGTGAGCGATGTGGGCTTTGAACGTGTAGCTGAGCTCTGCTCCAGTTCCTGAAAGCGCCCCATTCAACGCCAATTTGACCGATCTTGCTATGGTTTTCCCGCTCAGAGTCGCCATCGACCTCAGCCACGTCGTTTCGAAGTTTCGCAACTGCTTCTGAGCAGCAATTGCCAAGGTTTGCCATAGTGGAGGAGATATAATCGACGCGTGAGCCAGCCATGAGCGCATCACTCGAAGTATGTCGCTGCATCTAACGGATCCTAGTTCGTCCGAATTCACCGAAGAGAGCATCGATTCAGCCTAAACCAGTTCACGTCAGTGTCAGCTTCATTGGAATTTAAAGTCTGGTGATTGAAGTCAACACGAACCTCGGCCTTTGTTAGATGCAAGGCGCCATCTGAGATCGATTGAGCCAGTCGACAGAGACTGCGAGCATCCAGCCTCCGTGCGATATTCTGCACGACACGTGGTGCGTCCGAGCCTCCGCCAGCGACTGCCTGTCGCGCCGGTGGCAGTAGAATGGCTTGGAGTCTTCTCAACATCGCTTCAGTACTTGGTCGATGTGTGTGGAGAGGTTTGGAGGTTATGAGGGCGGGGGTTTCTGGATGCATGTGCACATTGGATTCTGTCCGGCTTGCTCCCTCTGTATCATAGAAAGCTGAAGTGTTTAGTAACCTGCACGACCCGCAATCGTCATCAAAAATCAATCACCAATGCGATGGAGTTGCAGCTCATTCGCTGCGATGCTCTTCATCAGTCGTCCTTGTTGAGCTAGCAGCGCATCGGACGTTGTGGCTGTCTCCTGCATCATCACGTTTATTTAGCTGTCTTTTTGTGTAGCCCCACAGCTTTGATTGAGACGACGAACATTTTCCAGGTCGTTCATGAAGAAGACGATCTCGGGGTCAGTGAGAGCCTTTTCCACGAGATGCGCCAGCGTGACCTCAGTTGTGTCTCCCATCAGTCCTGCAATTGCACGGACCGTTAGCAGGTGAACACTCTATCGCGCTTGTCGGACTGAATGCAGCGTACGTCGTCCCAATGGCCTCAGCGACTCCTCGTCGGCGGCCGAAATCGCCTTGAACATCGCGAGACCGCGGGCCGCAGCAGCCACAATCATCATGACTTCGCAGCTATTCAGCACCTTCAGTCCGCCATTGTCAAACAGCGAGAAGAGAACTGCCAGACACAGCCACAGAAGTCAGTCATACGCAGTCCATCTAGGTTGCATCAGCAAACACCCGATCATAGTTACAGTCGAATTTGGCTGCTTTCTTGGCGTTTGTGACGAGCGCGAGCCCCGCGAAGAAGTCGATGGCCGCGACGCGGTGACGCCCCTTTCTATCTAAATATTGGAACGCGCGCAGGAGCCGCTCCTTAACTCTCCACTCTTCTTCCTCCGATTCGGAGGGCGCCGCCTTGACCCGCAGCAACACGACGCTTCGGAAGACTTGGAACGTGAGGAAGAACTGGCACTGCGCGTCCGCAGCTTTCCGGCGGAAAACCTCCTGCTGGAAGCGCGTGTGGAAGAGCTCCAGCTCCGCCCACGAGCGCGGCAGCACGCCCTGCAGCTCACTGCGGATCGTGCCCTTGGAGTGCTTGGCGCCCATTGTCGTGTCGGATGTTGAAGTGCCGGCCAGTGGGTGTCCAACGTGTGTACTGTGCGGGACGGAATAAAGTGAAGATGAGGGAAAATCATCACCCAACAGGTCACCATCATTCCGCATCCGGAACTGCCCATCGGGCAATTCCGGGTGGAAGAAGCAGTCCGGAGTCCCAATCCGGAGATTGCGGCGTCCAGAATCCGGAGCAGAGAGAGCTTCGTCCAGAGTGAGGCAAGAAGGCGGAGAGGACTAGAGCGAGATGGAGAACAAGTTCATCCCGCAGGCGATTGAGATCGTGACGCTGGCGATCAATGAGGACAACAACAAGAACTACGAAGAGGCCTTCGGGCTCTACAAGAAGGCGCTCGAGCACTTCATGGTCGGCGTGAAATGTGCGTCACCAAAGAGTGAGTTATTTGTGAGAGGTGTGGAGGGCTAACGCGGCGGATTGTTTGTAGACGAGAAGAATCCGACGTCCAAGGAGATCATCATGAAGCGCGTGGAGGGCTACATGACGCGCGCCGAGCAGCTGCGCACGATGCTGGAGAAGGGCAATGGGCCGAAAGTCATCGCCTCGTCCGGCACGGCGGAGCTGGAAAAGTAAGAAGCTTGAGGGATGCTACAATGGTGATGCGATGAGATGTTGACTCTGTAACGTCCTCAGGGGTGACAAGAGCGATGAAGATGAGACAGACGCGGAGACGGCGAAGCTGCGTGGCTCCCTTGCATGTACGTCGCTCTCTCTCTCTCTTGCTCTACAATGCGAAAATAGCATGGCTAACTGATCACAAAACAGCGGCGGTTGTCTCAGAGAAGCCCAACATCAAGTGGGACGACGTCGCGGGTCTGGATGCCGCCAAGGACGCCCTGAAAGAGGCGGTCATCCTGCCGGCGCGTTTCCCTCAGCTGTTCACTGGCAAGCGCCGGCCCTGGAAGGGAATTCTCCTCTACGGAGTACGCGAGCTTTGTGATTCAATGGATCCCATGAGCTGGAGAACTGACAATTGTGTTTCTGAATCAGCCTCCAGGTACCGGTAAATCGTATTTGGCCAAGGCTGTCGCGACGGAAGCGGACTCGATCTTCTACGCCGTATCCTCCTCCAGTCTCGTGTCCAAGTGGCAGGGCGAGAGCGAAAAGTACGGCGATATTTCTCGGCTGTGTTGACCACCAGGTGTTAACGATTTGTTTCGCCAGGCTCGTGAAGAACCTCTTCGACATGGCGCGCGAGAAGAAACCCGCCATCATCTTCATTGATGAGGTCGATTCCCTGTGTTCCAACCGAACAGAAGGCGAGAGTGACTCGACGCGTCGCATCAAGACTGAGTTCCTCGTCCAGATGCAAGGCGTCGGCAACAATCACGATGGCATCTTAGTGCTGGGAGCGACGAACGTGCCGTGGGAGCTGGATCCAGCCATGCGACGAAGGTAAGCACTTCCACCTCAGGCTGGCCAGTCTCGGGCGACCAAAGCTGATGTAACCACTCTCATGATGTAGATTCGAGAAGCGAATCTATATCCCACTTCCAGAGGCGGAGGCTCGGAAGGTGATGCTCAAGCTGCATCTCGGCGACACGCCGAACGCACTGACCGAACAGGATTTCGACCTGATTGCCAAGAACACGGAAGGGTATGACTGTGATGGCAGACTGAGGGTGTTGATTCGGGAGTGAAGCTAATCAATGGAATACTGTGCAGGTGCTCGGGATCGGATATCTCTGTGCTTGTCCGCGAGGCTCTGATGGAGCCGCTACGTAAATGCCAACAAGCCCAGTTCTTCGCGCGAGTACGTCTACGGTAGATGAGATGCTGCTGTTGGTTTGGTATTGATGTGTGGATGGATATTTTTTTGTACAGTGCGACGAGAAGGCGGTGATTCGTCCGAACGGTGAATTCGTGACGCCGTGCGATGACGACCCTCCTTGTGCCTACTGCCACATGAAGCTGTCGTCATGCCCGCGTGAGTGCTCTCAGTGCAAGGCTCCGTGCCGCCGCTGCGGATCGATTCGCATGCGCCTCTATGACCTGCCAAGTCGAGGCTTCTCGGATGACAAGCTCCGCCCCCCGATGGTGTCGATGGTGCGTTTCACGTTTGCTGGCCGCTTCGATGTTCTGTTGTTTGTTACTGATAAATTGTGATGGACTCTGCTTAATAACGCAGAATGATTTCAAGCGAGTCATGGAGCACTCAGTTTCCAGTGTTGCGTCGGACGAACTCGACCGATTCGTGAAGTGGACTAGTGAATTCGGTCAGGAAGGATAACCGGGTTGGATCAAGTCGGCCGTCATGTATTCAGAAGACTTACAGCTTACTCGACGGGCCGGCAGGTCCAATCGCCTGCAGATCTCCTAGTGAGAAATGATACATTTCGTTGCAAAAATGGCACGTGAGCTCGATACCCTTGTCCCCTGTGTCCGTGATGATCTCGCGGAGCTGCTCAGATCCAAGTCCAGCGAGGCGCTCGCCGAAGCCCTTCTTCGAGCAGCGGCAGAAGTAGTCGAGCGGAACTCGACGGCACTTCTCTTCTTTCAGGTCGGCGTTGGGGATCAGCTCATTCAGATACTCGAGCAAGTCGTCCTTGTCTGCGAGATCCGACGGAGAGAAACTGGCCGAGTCGAATCGGAGATCCGACAGTTCGTAGTGGCGGTCGTGCGGCGCTGAGTCAGGCATTTTCTGAATCGTG
The DNA here is from genome assembly GCA_023337875.1 of Pythium apleroticum. Taxonomy (NCBI): domain Eukaryota; phylum Oomycota; class Peronosporomycetes; order Pythiales; family Pythiaceae; genus Pythium; species Pythium apleroticum. The sequence goes on along the minus strand of JAADXN010000087.1, from coordinate 24,866 downwards.
AGGCCGCAGCAGCGCAGTTCTTCTGACTCCAGGGCGTGACCCAGGCGCACGACGGTCGGTACTTGCTCGGATACGTCGTAAAAAGTCTGCCAGTCGGCCTCGGCCACACCGGTCGCGCGGACGCTCGTGACGTATGGCGTCTTCTCCCCATACACGATCTTCGAAACCTCCATCTGGCCTGTTTGCAAAGCGTATACGGCCATGAGCATCCAGCAATAGCAACCAAGCAACCCATGATACGGTGTCCTTACTATTAACGAACACGCTCGAATCGCTCGTGTCGAACATCGAAGCCTTGCCGCGAACCTGGCAGTCATTCCATGATGAGCTCCATGCGCAATCACTTCAATACCAAACCCAGCAACCGCACCTCTCCGACTGCCATGGCTTCCACGTAAATCTCTTCATTCGTGGTTGGTGCGCGCACGACCATCTTCACCCGCTCTTCACCCTTGAAGAACGAGCTGAGCATCACAGTGCCCACCATGTACTCCGACCACAAGCGACTCGGCTCCGCCGTCGTCGGCATATCCCACCTGCGGGCACCCTCGGCAATTGTCTTGCGCGCCATCACAGCGGACACGCGCAGGTTGCCCACATGCGTGCGCAGCACCACGTCGCGCAGCAATTGGCGCCGCAGCATCTTCCGTGCCCACTCGATTCGTGCCGATTGATCTCCGAAAATCGGCATTAGAGGAGTGATTGTCATTACTTTCGCATGAACGATCACATAGCGAAGGATATACAGTACTTCGACTTGGAGTGGAATTGGGTTCAACTTCACGTCGTGAGGTTTTTTCGCAGCAGAACCAGTCGCTTGGTGAGGAGCTGCATACGCACGCGATCTTCTTCCTGGAGGCGCAGCGATTGCCATTGGTTGCGTCGGCGAGGTGATGACGCCTCTGCGCTGGGTGGAAGGGACCTCTTGATAGCAGACTCTACATCTAGATGCATCTCCTTGGCGTGGGTTGCAAACACGACCGACATGTCCATCGTCGGAGGCTGGGGCTGCCGGCCCTGGGGTAGCACGAGCTGTTTGCTGGAAGCAATGAGCTCCCAGTGCTTTTCCAACAAGCTCACATTCTGCTGAAGCTGCGCACTTGCACCTGATGTAACTGTGTGATGACGCGTCTTGCATCCGACGCCATCAAACTCGCCGCCGAGAAAGATCCGCGTACCGCAACAGCCATACTTCGCGTCGGCTCCGACGCCAGCCACTGGACCAGGGTGGAAGACACACTCGTGGTAATCGAGAAGGCTGCAGTAACAGCGACAAGTCGCACAATGGAAACACTGCGTGCTCGCCCAAATGAACCAGTACGCGGCACTCCAGCTCATACTCTTCTCTTGCACGAGACTTCGCACCCAGTCGTCGGGTATCCAATTGATCTTCGCTTGATGCACGGCAATCAGTTCGCCACGGACGGTCAGTTTTCGCGTGCCTCGTGAACAATGCAGCCGCGGCCCATCCTTGCTCAGGTAAATCATGTCACAGTCCGCGCAGCAGCACAGAGCAGAGTTACTCTGCTGCAAGTCGCTGAGCAGCGATTCGAGTTTCTTGCGCAACAGCTTGGACAACATTTTGTCCTTCAGATCTTGGAGGCGTTGCAACTCATCCGCACTGCATCGCTGGGCGATCTTCGTAATGGTGCTGTCCGAGAGGCAGCTGAAGTCCACTCGTAACTGCAGGAAATCTTGCATGCGGCCTGAGATGAAGCGAATGCACTCTTCCACTAGCACGTCCATCTGGAGAAACTCGGACGACACGAGAATGGACGCAATGTTGTCCAGCGTAATGCGTGGCCGCCATTCGGACTCGCGTTGTTGCATGTACTCCACGAGCCACTCGAAGATCTCGACGTCGCAATGCACAGAGATGTCGATCTCATCGTGCTCGTTGGATTGGTTGAGATACGCGCGGAAATACTTCATCTTCTCCAGCAGCACGTCGCGCCGACAGATGAAGTCCTTGGCGGTCTTGCGGTACTCATCGAAGACATGGATGAGCACGTTGCGGCTGCTCGACAGCGCAGCCATTGTCCGCGTGGATGTGGAGTGGTCTCCGACGCAACGCCGTTTCCGCTGCAGCTCTTTGGCGTGTCGCTTCAACGTGACCGGAGAGAAAGCCGCGGATTGTGGTTGGCGCCAACTCATCTTCTTTCGAGGTTTAATCTAGAAGTAAAACCTTGGAATCGAGGTGCAAAGGTGAATCCGGCTTCTGCCTTCCACCAAAGAATACCGTCCCGCGTGGCTGGGATCGGAGATTGGACCCACTCACTCGTCTGAAGAAGCCCTCGGTGACAGGACCACCTACGTACACAAGCCAGCATGTCGTTCGCCGGCGGCAAAGTGCCGGAGCGCAAGAGCACCTTCAAGAAGACCATCGACGCCGATGAGATCCGTCGCCGCCGCTCGGAGACCACGGTGCAGATCCGAAAGACGGTCAAGGAGGACCGTCTGAACCAGCGCCGTCGTATGGTGAGCGCGAGCATGTGGAGGAAGGATCCTCGGGGCGAAGGGATACGGAGGCTGACCTGAGGAGTGTGGTGGTGTTGTGTAGGGCGCTGGGGCCGACTTCGGTATGGCGCAGGCGGGAGGCGTCCCGGGCGCGGACGGTTCGGAGGTTTCTCTGGCCACTCGGGTACGAGAACATTCTAGATACGGGTGATATTTTCGATATTCTAACCACGTATGCGGCTGTAGCTCAACGAGTTGCCGGCGATGGTGCAGGGCGTGCACTCCACGGACGGCCCGACGAAGTTGGACGCGGTTACCAAGTTCCGCAAGCTGCTGTCAATTGGTAAGCAGCGACAGGATTGCTTTGTGCGTTATGGCGGGAAATTGACGCCTTGTTCGCCATGGTATGACAGAGCGCAACCCGCCTATCAAGGAGGTCATCTCCACGGGTGTCGTGCCTATCTTCGTCGAGTTCCTGAAGGACGAGACGTTCCCAGAGCTTCAGTTTGAGGCCGCGTGGGCCCTCACCAACATTGCCTCCGGCACCTCGGACGATACGGCGGTTGTGATCCAGCACGGCGCCGTGCCAATCTTCTGCCAGCTCCTGCTCTCGACCAGCGACGATGTCCGCGAACAGGCCGTGTGGGCTCTCGGAAACATTGCCGGTGATTCGGTCGAGTGCCGTGACATGGTGCTGCGCTGTGGTGCGCTGCGCCCGCTGCTCACGCAGCTCTCGGAGAACTCGAAGCCAACGATGCTCCGTAACGCGACGTGGACGCTCTCCAACTTCTGCCGTGGCAAGCCACAGCCACAGTTCGAACTTGTGCAGCCTGCCCTGCCAACCCTTGGCCAGCTCATCTACACGCAGGATGAGGAGGTTCTCACCGACGCTTGCTGGGCGCTTTCGTACCTGTCTGACGGCACGAACGAGAAGATCCAGGCGGTGATTGAAGCGGGCGTTTGCAGACGTATTGTTGAACTTCTCCTGTACCCATCGCCGTCGGTGCAGACCCCAGCCCTCCGCACGGTTGGAAACATTGTGACCGGTGACGACCTCCAGACGCAGGTTATCATCAACCTCCAGGCTCTGCCATGCTTGCGCTCGCTTCTCGACAGCCCAAAGAAGGGTATCCGAAAGGAGACGTGCTGGACTCTTTCGAACATCACTGCCGGCAGCCAGAACCAGATCCAGCGCGTGATTGAGGAAGGCATCTTTCCATCGCTCATTGGGTTCCTTTCGACGGCCGAGTTCGACATTCGTAAGGAGGCCGCATGGGCGGTGTCGAACGCGACGTCGGGTGGCTCGCCAGAACAGATCATGTACCTCGTCGAGCAGGGTGAGTTGATTGCTGGCTTGTCCTTAATTCGTGTAAATCCTGTTACTGACTCGCGCTGTTGCACCTCAGGTACCATCAAGCCGCTCTGTGACCTGCTTGCCGCTAACGATGCGAAGGTTGTCATCGTGGCCCTTGAGGGTCTTGAGAACATTCTTCGTGTCGGCGAAAGCCAGAAGGCGCCGGGTGACTTCAACCCGATGGCGACGCTGATCGATGAGGCCGAGGGTGTGCCGAAGATCCAGCAGCTCCAGTACCATGTGAACGAAGGTATGAAGATTTGTCGGAGTGTATGGTTCCCCAAGGTTGTAGTCTGGTTACTGATGCATCGTTTGCGCTGCAGATATTTACCAGAAGTCGCTCAAGATCGTGGAGACCTACTTCCAGGGTGAGGAGGATGTCGAGGACAGCCTGGCTCCTGGCGAGGACGCGTCAGCGCAGCAGTTCACGTTCGGCACTGGTGGTGGCCAGCCGAGCATGTTCCAGTTCGGCGGCAACTAAGCGAATGATGCTGGGTGCGCAACACATTCCAGAGGCGTGACGTAGCGAGAAAGACGAGCGAGTCTCGATATGACTCTACACGTCCACCCAACCACTTTTTCACACGAACAGAGTTAAACCAAATAAACGTAGCGATAGTTTATGATGCGGGGTTCGGCCACAGACCTCACGATGCAGGATGCCACGATGGACTTGCACGAAATGGCTACTTCAACAAGGTCTTGGTGCGACCTTCGCGCGACATCGAGTCTCTTCCTGTAATTATTCCGAACCGGCCGCCGACAGCAAGTCAGACAAATCCGCCAAAATGGGCAACCAGCTCAACTGCCTGGAGCAGTGTCGGACGCATCAGGAGCAGCGCCAGCGCCTATTGATCCTGCAGCAAGGTATGAGCGTGCAACAAAGGGATGTGCTACCAGAAGTAGACTCAATTGTCCGCCGTGGCTGCGCGCAGGTGGTGTTTTTAAGCGCAAGAAGTTCTTGTTGGGCATCCAGTCGGGCACGGAGAAAATTCATCTGCGCCTCTCGGGCGATGAGCAATTGTAAGTAGGCTGGGTATGGTAAAGCTTCGTGTAGGAGTGCGCTGCTGACTTTGGATCCCGAAGCTTTGTTTGGAAGCCGCACGAGGGAAATAAAACGGCAAGCAAGATCGACGTGAGCGTTGTTGGCTCCATCAAAGTCCAGGGTATGCGGTCTTTCTTTTGGATTGAAGTCACGCGCCAGTGACGTGACTAATCAATTGGCGTCGTCTCTGCTCTCAGGAACTACAAACTTCACGCTCGTGTCGAGAAAAGGAGAGGTGTTGTTGGATTTGGATGCAGAGGACGAAGAGTTACGCAACGTCTGGGTACGACAGTCTGTTGTGGGCTAGAATGCAGAGTAAATGCTCACTATTAGTACTGCAACGTTCCCAGGTCACCAATCTGCAGCTGCTATGCGAGGACGGAGACGACGATGGAGAGCAGGCGCAAGAGGCTGTCCAGTCTGGCTCGCGATTCCGTCGAATGGTGGAAGACCGCGCCAAGAAGCAGGCGTACTGGGCACAGCGCACGCAGGAGCTGGAAGACCGCAAGAAAGAGGCCGAAGAGAGGAAGAAACAATTCGCAGGCGCGGGCATGAAGTACACTGCGCTCGCGATGAGTAATCGAGTTCCGTCGGCCAAGTCCGACGACTGAAATGCAGAATCACATTGTGGTCGGCGTTTCTCATCGACGTTTAAATAATGCGTGTCCTTCCTCGATCCCCGACGGACGGATGTCTACAAGGCTACGGGCAGTCAGCGAAGAAATCGGAGATGCCTTCCGTCTCATCTAGGTTGAAGCAGAAATCTGGGTCGGTCTGCATGAACAAACATTGAACGTCAGTGTGGGTGCACCCCGTGGCCATGTTTAATGAACCGGGCATACCTTCAACGGCGCCAACTTGAAAAGTCCACTGTCAGAGTCGTACGACTTCTGTTGAGCCGTCAAACAAGTTAATTAAAAATTTCCCACCCGACGAAGTCGAGATAAGTTCCAGCCGTACCTGGTCAAGAGATGGAACTGGGCTTTGGGGGGCGGATGGGATGGCAGCAGCGTGAGAGCTTTCGGCGGGAGCTTCGTCGTTCTCAGTAAGCTGCCGCACCAAGTAGACGTCCACGGGTCCGTCTGTACATTCACAACATTTAATCAGTTTAGATAACATGAGTGGCGAAGATCTAGACCAACGCACCTGCAGATTTGAGGAAGATCTGGTAGCGCCGCTTGCCGCTAGGCATGCCCTCATCTGGGTCCGGCACCTCGAGCGTAGTTCCCGGTGGAGCTTTAATGGCCATCACGCTTTGATCTTTGAAACTCTCCAGACTTCGCATGTCGTCATGCGTGATGTACGAAAGGCTCTCGAAGCCGCCCTTTTCAAAGGCCTCTTCTTCATACAGCCTCCGAATGCTCTGGCTCACGGCCTTGATGTGCTGGTCGTACTTGCGCTCCTCTTTCATCAGCTCCGAGATGTTCTGCAGAAGATGCTCCATATCGTGGTAGTTTTCGGACGTCCCAAGTGTTCCACTTGCTCCTCTGTGGACAGAGCCGCAGTCGTCAGAAAGCTCTCATTCAAGCGCCAGCAGTCCACAACGCTCATCTTACTTCCAGTGGATGTTGTTCTTCGAGGTCTTCTCGATCAACCCAATGCCTTCCAGCACATTGGTGATGTCGTAGATGCGTCGTTTCTGCTTACAAACATGTTAGTCGGCTGACGTGGTTGCTAGAATGCGCGATTCGCTTCAGAGACACACCTGAACGCCTAGTGATACGGCGGCGCTGTTCAGATCGAGATCGCCAGTCGTCGATGACTGGATGAGGTCCACAAACTTCTTCGTCAACAGGCCCAAGGAGCTGTCATATCGACTCGCAGGTGACGCCCTTGCGCTGCCCATCGTTGCTACGTAGGTCAGCAAACCGCAACGTTAATCATCCACCCAGGTCCAAGCAGCCTCGGTCTGAGCTCGCATCGTCACCAGGCGTCGTCGCGTGCGAGGGAGTGTACTGCGGTGTCGCAACCGTGTTGACCGCGCTAGGCCGCACAGGCGAATCCAGCACATCCGGCTTCGTCTTCGCCTTCTTCGCCTTGCGCTTGGCCTCGTCGTCCGCCGCCTTGGGCTTGACCATCTCCTCGTCGCTCGAATTGGTTGTTGCTTGCCGTGAGTTTCCAGGAGGAACCTATTCGGCATCGAAGGTTTTATCGCATAGTAGAGGTAGTTTGCTCCAGGATGCTCCAGGATTCAGAGCTGCTCAGGAGCCCATCCACGTCAACGATCTGGGCAGGGCCAAAGTCCAATCGGGACGAAGTGTGCGTGGTGATCATGGGCGGCTCGCAGAGCGCGGAGAAGCGCAAGGCGTCGGACGAGTATGAGGAGGAGGAGATCGAGGAGAACCGTACGTGTCACCAGTGTTTGTGGGGCCAAAACTCGCCCAGAATGGCGTCGAATTAATGGATTGTGATGGCAGCAAACCACATCGAACTGGGCGACCAGAATGCAGTGCGCAACATCATGGACGACGCCATCGTCGAAGTGTGTCAGCAGCGCAAGGACTACGTGGTCCACTACGGCTGGGACAACATCAAGCTGCTGCTGATGGTGCTGGCCACGGCCATCGCCGCCGCCTCGCACTTCTTCCGAACGCCCGCCATTACAGAGCGCACTCTCATCTACACATGCGTTATTGGGTACGTGACGGCAGTCAAAGAATCTTCTTCATCAGAAATGCTAAAAGTCTGGTTGTGTGTAGCTTTTTCGTGATCCATGCCGTGCTGTTGGCGTACACTGTGTTCGTGGAGCGCGATATTCTCGTACGCATGTCGAAGAAGAGCAAGACGGACAAGACTGTGCTGATCAAGACGGCGTTTCCGTTCACGGAGCCCAACTACACTGTAGAGATTCAGTACGACGCGCAGCCCACCCACCGTGTGAAGGAGGATCTGTATGTGGGTAAGTACTTCGACGCCGAAGGCTATTTTGACAAGGACGGCTTCGTGAAGCAGTTCGAGTCACTCCTGGCCAAGTTTGAGAAGCAGAAGACCACGTAGGTGGCTAGTAATTGACGTAGTTACGCGACGGTGTAGACGTGAAATGGAACGCGCGCTTATATACTGTCGCTTTCCGGGTTCTTGTACGTGACCATGGTGTCAACCTTGTGGAGCTTGGTGGTGAAGGACCGCAGGCGCACTTCCGTCGGGTCCTTGATGAATCGCGGATCCGACTCCTCCCACAGCGCAGGCACTTCCGAGTTCTTGTCCGTGTAGACAAGCAAGTCGAATGTGCACTGCTCGTCAAGCAGCGGCAGGAAGGACACGCTCGCAGTGATCTGGCGGATAATCGCTTGAATCTCTGACATGATTTCCTTCAAGGGCTTCACTGGAGCGGGTCTGAAAGAGCGATACAGCGTGAGAATTGGTACGAAGCCAGCGCCACAGCTTTCCTAAGATCAACGTACTCGCCAGTCTTCGGTTTCTCGGCGTGGACTTCGAAGGCCCATCGCTCGAGGACCTCCTTTGATTCGAGACCAGTGATGACGATGACCAGCTTCTGTACTTCGCCCTTCATCAACCAGTCTACACTCAACATCGTTAGATCTGACCACAGGTAGCACTATCCGCGCTTCACACAAAGCCCACTAACCGGCGAGTTGTTCGAGGAACTTCTTCAAAAACGCCGTGAGCTTGTCGTCGTCGGTGACCAACATATTCAGACCGTACTTCTGTTCTTGCTTGAAGCTATCCGCCGGGTATATGCCGCGCTGGTATAGAATGCTATGTGTACAGGCATCGCACAGATTAGATCCTTCGCCGCGGGATGACGGCGCCGTGACGGTGCGGTTATTGACCTACCTGTTGATGCCGTAGCTGAAAAACTCGGTGACGATGTCGACCGAGCCTTTGAGCGTGATGACGTTCTCCGACTGCTGTGATGTCGCCTGCCATACCGTACGCACACACGCATCCTCGTGGTCAGAATCTCTTTTCCTCCATGTCCGCTGCCACTGCGCCGCCGCCACGCACCATGTCTTCCGACTTGCCGCTGTCTCTGCCAGTTGCCGTGCAATCAGCTTGACTCGAATTTCCAAACCAAGCGGGTTGACCCGTGAAAGTCGATACGGGTTTGTGTTTGATTTTGGCGGGTTGCGGAAGCGGGCGGGAAATTCCCCACTTCAAGATCGCCGCCACCAGGAGAAACGCAAAGGAAACACAAAGGAAACGAGGGGCAACGGACGGCGCTATGGACGCGCTGGAGGATTCATGTGGCACAGCGCACGAGTCGCAGGTGAGTGTGCGTGCGTGAAGTTGGCGGTGGCCGTGAAGGCTCACGAAATGGCGCGGCAGGACGACGGAAATGACGAAGAACTGGTCTACGCGGCGCTGCTGCTGGACGACGGGCAACTCGGCGTGGCGGTGTACGACGCCGTCACAGCACGACTGCAGACGATGCAGCTTGTTGTTGCAGCGCAGAACGACCTCGTCGATGTATGCGTGCGGATCTGATTGAGGCTTGTGGGGCCTTCTGGTGGATGTTGAAGCGCGACGAAATCATGATGATAGGCCATCGAACGCGTCCACACGCAGTTCGGCGTCCATCGCGTGGTGCTGTCGGCACGAAATGCGAGTACATCGGGCATGTTACAGCTCGCCAAGGCCACGCATGCAAAGCTCCAGCGGCAGACGACTGTGACGATCCGAAAGGTGGGTTGGCGAAATATGTGGAGAAGATGTCTTGAGTCTGCTAACGCCGTAGTCTCGCGCGTGGTCCATAGCACACAGGTACGATGAGGAATGTTCACTTCATATACTGCGTGGATTCATGAAGTCCTTTTGTAGAGTTCACTTACCGCCGAGCATGCCAAGCCATCGAGCAGGTCCGCATTGGCGGAACCTGGTGGGACTGCGACGCACTCGGTCATGACATCACGAGGTGAGTTGGGACCCAAGAGTGGGTATTCATTTACTCTTCCCTCGCACCGGAGCTGAAGAACACTGCTCAACGTCATCAGACGAGAGATCTACAAGTTTCTAGGCAGCTACTTCGATTTCGAGAGCAAAGCTCTCATTCGAGCGGCTGGAGGTGCGTGAAGTTGCGAGGTGCGATAGCCTCAATGGCATATTGATTTCCTTCTGTCAATAGCACTCATCGGGTACCTTGCCGAGGAAAAGGTAAGGAGAGGAGCATTTCGAGAAAAGTGTCTTTATGAGTGGTTGATATCGTCCCAATGATTAGATCGGCAACCAGCTCGACTTGAGTGCTGCCGTGTGTTTGTCGGCGGTCGAGCGCGTCACCCTCGAAGGCATGATGCACGTCGACGAATCCAGCTTCCAGTCATTGCAAATCTTCAGTCGAGTACGTACAGAAGTGTGCTCCTCTTGTAGTTGACCCAATTTTTGATGTAAAAAGTTGTAGGAATCCCATCCTTCGCAAGTGAAGGTAAAGAACACGATGATGTGATGAGAATTGCAGGATGAGTGACGGATCATCGCTGTTGCAGGAAACTGGGCGGGCGAAAGAAGGCTTCAGGTACACCTGATCTCATTTGCTTTACACGCGGAACAAACTCACACGGATCGCGAGGCTAGTCTCTTTGGCCTTCTCAATCGCACCGTGACGAAAGCTGGAGCTACTCTCCTTCGGCAGTGGATGTTGGCACCTCTCGTGCATGCTGCGCCGATCCGGAAACGTCTCGATGCCGTTGAGTTCCTTTCAAGTCCAGAGAATGAGGATCTGCTCAAAACGATGGTAAGATTCGATTTCGCACTCGATTCGCATGACCAAACAAACTCTCACGTGTGTTGTCAGCGGGCGAAGCTCAGACGATTTGGAGACGTGTCGAGGATTTTTACTCGGATTCGTGGCCGCTGTGCTTCAGCAAATGAGTGGTCCAAGTTGAACGACTCCATTTCGAGCTTTCTCTCAGTCCAGTGAGACGTCGACGCCAATCTTGACTCTTTGGCGATCGGCTCTGATTTGAGCGTCTCCTATCTGCAGATCGCTCCTGCAGAGTACGTGCGCAGAGAAGCAGAGCATTGATATGCCAGACCTCATCTCTGGGGCATTGCACGAACGATCGATGGTCCACGTGAGCAACCTATTGGGGAACATTGTCGACTTCGAGGACAGCCTCCAAGAGGTGAGTATCGTCATTCGAGCCGGCGTTTCTGATGTGTTGGATGCGGCCCGATCCAAGTACGAAGACCTAGACAATGTAAGTCATGCCTGGTAGTCATAAAATTCAGGCTGCGCTGTTGATCAACGGTATGTCGAAGATTCTTACCGAAGTCGCGCACCAAATCCAAGAGGCGCACCCATCGCTCGCTGCGATCACCGTCCAGTACATCCCGCAAGTTGGCTACGTCATTTGTTGCGATGCTGCCACGACTTTGTCCGACTTCGTCTTCCAATTCCAAGAGGACGATGCAACCTTCTACTACAAGGTAAGGCGTTCCCTACGTTGACATGAAATCCCATCTAACAGTGCAAGTAGGATGCTTGCTGTCGCGATCTGGATGCGTCAGTTGGAGATATCTTCGGTGAGCTGCTGCGAGTCATTTCCTTTGGAGGATATGGTGGGTGATGGCTAATGTATTGCACCACAGGTTTCATTCTCGACTTACAGCGAGGTATGTGTGACCTGTTCTCGTTGTATGTTTAAATGGCAGTACTCTCACACTTCACAAGAGCTTCTCGAGGAGCTGACAGTCGCGCTCCTCCAGTATGAGCACTGCGTATTCGGTAAGATATAGACTTTGGAAGAATGTGACTTCTGCGGGTCTCACCAGCCTCGCCTGCACCACCAGAGATGATCACATTGGTGGCCCTCCTCGATACTGTGGCCTCACTTGCCGACACTGCCCGCAACTTCAACCACAAAAGGTACGCGGCAGGAAAAAGTGGTCATTCAATTCTCCGTTCTCAAATCATGTGGGCAGGCCATCGATCTCGGAACAAAACGAATTTGTCGTCAAGCATGCTCGACATCCTCTGCAGGAGCTCATCGTCGATCATTTCATCCCGAATGACGTGCGTCTGGATGAAGACAGGATGGTCATGCTCATTACAGGCCAAAACGGATCAGGTGAGCGCTACGGTTCTTGATACCCAAACGTACATGAATGATCCAGGCCGACGTAGTCCAATTTCGCCGTGGTTAGGCAAGTCAGTGTACCTGAAAATGGTGGGACTACTTCAGTTCATGGGTCAAATCGGAGCATTTGTTCCGGCGGAAGAAGGTATGACAACTCTATCAAGACTTTTCTAGACGGTGAATCCAAGCTGATGATGTCATACTTGGCAGCAACCATCGGCACAGTCGGCAAGATATTGACGCGAATTCACAGGTGGGTTGGTTTCGCCAGTCATTGAGATCTTTCCATGACGTATAAGTCATCTGTGATGAGCCCAGCATGGAGACTGCAACGGTGTCACAGAGTTCCTTCACTATCGACTGCAACCAGGTACCGTGGTGTTCTGTTGACGGTTTACTCGCACTACGTGACTGATCAAGTGCGGCAGATCTCCTGGATGCTGAAAGATAGGCAGTGTAGAGCACTGTTCCTTGTCGACGAGTTTGGGAAGGGCACTGCGGAGGCGGACGGGACTGCTCTACTTGTGGGTTCCTTTAGTTGCAGGAATTTTTTGGTGTCGCGAACTGATGAGTGACATGTTATATTTCCTGATCTAGGCATCAACGATCAAGCATTTCACTCGCAAGAGAGCGCTCCCGAACCACCCGAGAGTTGTCATTACAACACATCTCTTGGTATAAATTGATTGGTTTATCACCTTGAACTAGGAGCTGAACTCACGGGATGACCCTTTTGTGCAGGATGTCTTCAGGCGCAATCTCCTCTCCTCCCGATGGGAAGGAGAACGTGATGGAGATGATTCGACCAGCATTCCGGATGGTGGTGCTGCTGCTCCCTCTGGAGTCGTTTGCGCGATGATGGCCTCGGCGGCGACATCCAGAGACTCGGAGCCAGTGCAGATGTTCACTCCACTACATGAGCTTCGGCAAGGAGTCACTCTATCAAGCAACGCTCTTGGCTGCGCTGTTTCTTGCGGTGTGTCCACTAGCTGGTGGGCTTTGGATTCGGTCTATGTGAATCCTGACGACGATTTGTTCTCGTAGGCATTCCGTCAGCAGTGGTCAAACGTGCAGCTGACATCATCGAACTGCGCAAAAGCGGGAAGCCGATTCCTCCACGTCCGCGCGTGGAGTCTGCCCCGACCTGGGAAGATCGGATACTGAACCTCTTCGTGTCTGCCGACGACTGGCTAACTGCACCCGACGAGTCGCTGGCGACGTTCAAGGCCATGATCTGCATGGAAGGCAACTTGAAGGAATCAAAGGCAGCTGAAGGCTGAATAAGTGTACTGAACACTTTGCTTCTGCTTTTGGGCTACTCGACATAATAAATCTACTACACAAGAAGACTCGATTCTTCTCGGGCTCTTCGCCTGCTTCTCCACTCAACTCAGTCGAGCGACACCGGGATCTCAATGTTTAAGATCTCATCAAGAAGTCCGTCGTCTTGGTCACCAATGGACGACACGCTGCACTCGTCAGGCTCGGGCGTGTTCAAGTCCAGTGTCGTCGCGATCGAGTCGTCGCTCCACGTCGTTGTCTCTGCAAGCGACGTGTCTGCATCCGATTCACTAGCCCACCATGGTGAGGGCGCCTCGCCGCTGCTTAGCATGCTCATTTCTGGCGCCCATTTTGAAGGGGAGTCAGCGTGGATCTCGTACTCGTCCATGATGGTCGGCGTCTTGTCGTTCCTCAGCTCACTGACAATTTCTTGGCGGATCTTCGCCAGATAGCCAGGGTCCGGCGCGTACGACGGCAGGCCTCCATACGCGTACTCGATCTCCTACAACCAACCAATAATGAGCTCCTCGGCCATTAAATCGTTATGAACAGACAAAGACATGTCTGCGTACCTCGACGTCTTCAAACAGAGGTGCCGAGCGGGACGGTGTGGCGGTCGAGCGGATAGAAGCGGAGATGCCGGCTTTCTTAGCCGACGCTGGTGTCGTGGACTTGATAGCCACCTTGCTTTTGCTGGTGCTGACTGCTTTGCCGCCGAATCCGCCCGACTTCTTGTTGTCAGTTGGTGTGCGGTGCTGGTTGGAAATGTCGCCAAGCGCCCGACTGAAGTTGTGAATTGAACAGTCAAACGAAGTGAGAATCCTCGCTAAAAGCCGCGCATTCACCGCGCGCTTACCGTGGCTTCTTCGTAGTGCTGCTGCTCGTCTTCTCCGTGATCTTTGACGACTTGGGCGTCGAGTATGGAAGCAGCGTACGGGTCTTGCCCGGGAGTTCGCCTAAAACGAACAACGTCAGCGCATCTCTACCTCAACCGAATGCTTCGCACTCGCTTGCGCCGTAACGCACCATTGTAGCTCAGCTTCCCACGACTGATGTTGGCCTCAACATTCTCCTTGTGCTCGTGCAGGCCGCTGCGCAGCGCCTCCATTTTCGCGTCGCGGGTGAAGCTTCACGTGCGTTTATGACTTCGAACTTTCAAATGTCTGAAAAGCAACGAATTGTTTCAGCCAATCGCAGTGGAAAGTTGGAAATCTACTTTTTTAGCATAGTGTGATAATCAGTCTAGGCTAGTTCTCCCACTGAATCGTAGGCTGATACAGGCTAAGCAACTGCAAATGGGAACCGGTCAGGTTGCTATCAGAAGTCATGAGCTCTCGGTGTCCCCCTGGCATCACCTAGAAGACAGATTGAGCTTGATTGATTCTCTGGAAAGCGGGATTTCATGCGGTTGACTCAGACTGCAGAATAATATCGCCAGGATTGGATTGCGGTGCTCGCATAGGTTGCGGTTGCTGGGACCAGCCGAGTCGCACCAATGGCGAATCACACTCGGCGCGTATCTCTCCGCTACGATGACAAATCACCGCGAGCATCCGTTCGGGAAGCTTTGGAGTTCGGGATGTGAAGGCGTATCAGCAATGCAGCAATGCAGCAATGCAGCAATGCAGCAATGCAGCAGTGCCGCTCCTCCGAGGGTAAGGGGGCTCGGACGAGGCTGCCAAAAGAGAAATGCCGGCACGATGTGAGGAAGTCGACGCGGCGTCCACGTATGCAGCTAAGGGAAGCGGACAAGGCTGATACAGAGACTGCCCGTGGCTCGAAAATAGCGAAGGCGACGATGGATTACAGAGTCTAGGGTCTCTGCTTCGGCTGCTGCTCAATCTATCTGCCTCGGTGCAGTCCCTTCAACATGCGGATGACGTGGAAGTTCAGCGTCGAGCGGTGCTCAGCATTACGCTTGACGGCCTATATGATCCATACAGAGCGAGTTGTATTAGTGATCGTCCACGTCATGGGCCACCACCGCCATTCTATCGCATTGACTGGTCAGCAAGCAGGCATCCATGGTTCACATGGAACCGCTCATCTGAACCGTTATGTCATTCGCAGCTGCATCGGCATTCACGCGATGATAGCGACACGGTGATAACGGTAGTTGGCATAAAGTGTCTGTTCGTCTCCACAACTACGCACCTTGGCCGTCATGATGCGCTCCAGCTGCTTGGACTCACGCTTGCAGAGGTTCTCGTCGAAGTCGTTGCGCTCGAGCGCCGTCATGAACGCGAGGAACTCGGTCTGTCCCTCGCTGTTCTCGCGCACCGTGCGCAGCGTCATGCGCTTGATGTGCTCCACGGACAACGCCTTGCCGAGCTTCATGATGCCTGTGCTTTGGGACGATGGCGACCTGGTGTGTGGTGTGGATGGAGACTGGTGATCCGCTGTCCCTCGTTTTGAAGGAAAGCGTCCCGCTTTTAAATGTCAAACGAGGGACATCTGTCGTTTGGCGGCATCGATCGCATTCTCACCCATTCGCCAATCATCGCAAAAGGAATGTTCAACGCCCGTTGCCGCCGCCTCGCCATCGCTGCGTGGCGCTCGCCTGCGTGTCAGTGTGCACACCGTCATGCTGCACCGCTGCGTAGCATTCAATCCAGCGCGTTGTCTTCGATTGCCTCAATCGAAGAGGAGCTTTGCTCGCCGTTTTGGAAGCAGCGCCGCACGTTCTCCAGTGCTCCTCCGTCCAGCGGCTCTCCTCCGGTAGAGGACGCCGCGTTGCCGCCTGGAGCCGAGTCGCCGGGCGAGAAGTTCGTGATGCTCTACACATGCAGCGGTGCGTTGCTTGTGATGGATGGATTGACGGATCTGGTAATGGAAGGCTGATGTGTCGATTTGTCTACCGCAGTGTGCGAGACGCGTGCCGCCAAGACCATCAGCAAGCATGCGTACTACAAGGGCGTTGTGCTGGTGCGCTGCCCTGGCTGCGACAACCTGCATCTCGTCGCCGACCGTCTCGGTTGGTTTGATGACGAGTCCGTTGATGTGGAGAGCATCCTGCGTGCCAAGGGCGAGGAGGTCAAGGTCGTGACGCACGAGAATGTCATGGAGCTCACGGACACCGACATCATCGGCGCGTCCCGACAAGACAAGTAGATACACATCATAAAGTGCACAGCGACCATTTTTGTACTTTTTCATTTCGTTATCCTGAATCGCGACTACTCTCGCGGCCTCCAAGATGTCCTTCTCGCAGCATGCTCTACGACGTCGGCTCTTCCTGCAGAGCTTTGAGCCACGGCCGTCGACCGCCACCGCGGAAAAGCACCTTGTCGTGTGTGTTGACCTGCACCGACGGATTGGCTGATGCAATGGACGTCTTCTTGGCGAACCGCGTCGAGTCCATCGTCGCGTTTTCGATGTGGAGCTTGCGTTTCTTGCTCTGGTTGGCGTGGCGTGTCATGTGCTCAGCCAGCGTGTCTTCCTTCCCATACTTCCGTTCGCACACGGGACACTTGTACCACGTCTTCTCACCGATGACCTCCACGATGGGTTCCAACTCGTTCGGGTAATCCATCGGCTTAAGCTCCTTGCCGGTGTTGGCGTCCTGGTCCTTGTCCGATCCCGACTTGACCTGGCAGTTATGGAACTGCAGCGCACGACGAGCATTGAACTTGAGGTCGCATGTTGGACACGTGAACGGGTGCAGCTTCTTCTCGTCCACGGCCTTGTTGGCGGGGGGCGGGAGTGCAGCGAGTCCGGCTTGCTTCGTGGCGCCCGTGCGCACAGCGTTTTGAGCCAGGAACATCTCCTTGGACGTGTCCATGTACGAGGCGATCACACAGCCGGCGACCATGGCCTCAAACTGATGCACGTGTTCGCGGACGTCTCGGAACTCGGCGAACATCTTCTTGGCGCGGTTGCCCACGATCTCGTGGAGATCCAGGTTACTGATGGTGTGGTCGATCAGACGACAGGCCTTTTGTTTCATCTGTTCATTCAATCACAGTTTGCACGCGTAAGATTTCATCGTGATACAAGCACCCACCAAGACAGAGAGACTCGTGGGACAACAGTCGCGTGTGTATTACCTGGTCTTTGTATCCAATACGCGTTCGCCGCTCGTCCTTGCCCATTTGACTCAGGTTCATCTCCACAAACTCAGCCGCTCGCCTCAGGTTGCCCGCCATCTCGCCGTCCTGTGGATGAAATCGAATCCACGCCGTCAGATCATGATTTCTTACAGGTTCACTCGCAGTGAGAAGCCAAGCCGTACCTGTGAGATCAGCGTGCGTAGATTGTGGCCACTCGAGAACAGTTTGTTTGGTGCAGGACCGTGGTGCGACTTGTCCTCTTCGCCTTCAAACTTACGGTACGCACTGCCTTCGTGCACGATGTGGTCCTGCACGACTGTGCCACAGCCACGGCCGTCGAGGCCATTACAGATCGTGTCACCACGCGCATAGTCCGTGATGAAGTTGTTTTGTTCGATGTTCCCACACGTCTCGCACCGATAACGAGGAGCTGCGCAGAGCGCCCACAACATCAATGGCCAGTGTGAGTCAACCAAAATCCAACCGACGACCCCAACAACATCCACGCACCAGATTTCTGTTCGGCATCAAGCTCCGAGAACTCGTCCGCGTCCGACTTGCCGGCCTGCTTCATCTTCTTGATGAGCTGCATCACGTCGTTAACTTTCAGCTCCGGCACCAGCAGATTCACGATACGCTCTTCCATCGGCAGCGACGGCTCATCCGGGTCCTTGGCCTTCGGGGGCGCGCGAGTCGTCGCGTCCTTGCCCTTGGTCTTCTTGCTGCTCTCGCTTTTCTTCTTCTTATCCGCGACCTGCCATAGCATCAACATCGCTCAGCCCCTTCGTTGCATACTGCTTTCCTCCACGCGCACTTACAGGATGCGTGTCATCGCTCGTGCTGCGGCCATTGGTAGCCGGCCGTGGCACTTCCACGTCCGGCTCCGGGATGCTGAAGCCCTCGAAGGCGTCCGCCTCGCCCGAGTTTAGAGCTGCGAAGAAGTCGTCGGCTCCCGCGTCGATTTCCATGGTGGTCTCTGCTGCCTCTGGGCGTCTCTGCTGTCGTCTGGATGCGCGTGCTGCGACTCGGCGTGCTTCTCTAAGCCTTCTCGTGCTTCATTCACAGGCAAACGCACAGTGACTCGCCGCCCAACACAACACGACCAGGAGCTACGGCAGAGTCCGGTTGAGGGAGACCAGCACTCCGGTACCTGGGATACCAGATGTGCTAACATCTATTAGCGGAGGTTTTTACCTCGACCCAGTGACGTGCCTGGTATGACGCACGGCACACCGGGCACAGAGGGATCTCGTAGATGTTGAAGTCCTCGAAGGCTCGGAGACACTCGTGGTGGAACGAATGCGAACAGCTCAACAACGACACGTCCGCCATGCTCGAGCTATGGTACGTCAGGCGAAAGCGTAGACTACAAGTCAGTATGAGAAGTGCGATAGCTGCGACATGGTCAACGCAACTGACCTGAACGAGTTGATGCAGATCGGACACTCTTTGTCGCCTCGAGCGTGGGCCTACAACACCACTCCGCGTCTTCATTCCCACTCAGTTGCAGTGTTCGCGAGCGAGCATACCTTCATGAAGATAGCCGTCCAGTTGGGCCCAGTGGCCACCTTGCGTGGGTTGTCTGCTGTGGCACAAGGACATGGGTGTCAGTGAGTTACCGGAGACAGTCGGGCAGCCACACTCTGTGAAGACGCAGCGCGCACCGCTGTCCGTCTGCGGCTGATCGAACATGCCCCGACTGAGCAAAATGGTCTTGTCGAACTCGGCGAGCAGTGAGTCGATCGAGTCGTCGCGAGCACGCATCGCAGAAACGAGTCGGTCGGTCGTCTTGCCCACTCTATCAGAAACTCCACATCAGCAGCTGTGCCACCTCAACCAAACCCAACTATCCATGGCGCCAACCTGTTGGCGAGAAAGCGCCGACGCCGGACAGGGTCTCCCTTTCCGCGGCGATAGAACTGCCCCGCAACAGGATTTAAATGAGTCGTGGAACCAGCGAACGGGCAACTGAAGCCCACGTACGTCATGCCACAGTCCTTCAATACGCTTACGAACAATGCGTCCCCGGCACAGAGCCTACCACAGCACCACGTGTGAGTGTGGAAGGAGATACACCCCGCAATCAAGAGAAGTGTTGAGAGAACGCCAAACCTGGATGAGCACGGCACACTTTTCTCGGTGGACGCCTGCGGCTTTCGAGGTCATGCGCTTCTGGTAGTTTTCCTTCCGACACAGCGGACACACACGCTGCTTGGAGCGCAGGAACCTACCACAGCTCACTCTGAATGGTCAGCTCGGCAAAAGTGCAACAGCTTTGTCGGGTGTCTGCTCACCGCTCAAAACTCTGGATGCACGACAAGTGAAATATGTGCGAGCAGCTCAGGATGACCTGCTCCTGCACGCCGAACGGCTCACGACAGATCGAACAGGGATGGTGGGCGTCGCCGCGTTCCATCGCTTGGCTCTCGCAGCGCTCCCACTCGTCCCGTGAGAGCTTCGGGGGTGGTGCCTGAACCTACGCGTGAGTTGGAATCAGCACCCACGAGGTCGGCTCACTTACTAGTGCCGAATGTGTCGCACTCACCAGTCCGCGTTGCTGGGCCAACGTCGCTCGGGCGCGTTGGGCTTTCTTCTGGCGCATGAATCCGCACGCCCCGCAGCGCTCCTCTTGGTTGCTGCAACCAAGCTCTTCGTTTTCAAATGTACAGGTCTCACACACCCACACGCGACGGTAGTCCTCACGCGCGGGTGCGGAGACTTCGGGTCGAGCTGAAGCTACTGCCGCTGCTCCCTGTCCGATGAGCTTGCCCCCTGCGTGAATCTAACACGGAAACTGCGTTTCGCAACCGCTCTTCATGGAGAGACGAAGCTTTGTAACTCACTGACGACTTGAACTCTTTCCGGAGCGCAGCTTTCTGGTTCGAATGAGTTGGCTGTTCCTGCTGCGATCGGGATCGTGCGAATATATTGCTGGCTCGTGGCACTGTGTGGAGCGCCATGGACCGCATGAGGTGGTCCTGCAGTGCGGCGGCATTGATGATTGTCGATGGCTCCTTTAACACTGCGGGTAGTTGCGAAGATGCTGCGATCATATCACCACATTAGCGCGCTGAAGGCGATCAGACAAAGACATTGGCTGTGTATGTACTCTTGTTGCTCTTTCGCTTCATTATTCTGTTCCACAGTAGCGAGTTTGGTCTTGGCGCTCAGGCGGCGATCCAAGAGGCGACTTTGTCGCTGAAGCAGTTTCACCACGGTTATCATTTGGAAACACCTCATGCATTACTGATACGCTGCTCAACAGTCTCAGTGTTTTCTACTGATTCAGTCTACAACGCAGTGCTGCTGGCCTCCATCCCCGCCGTGTCCTCGCCGTGGAGCTGGAACCGGTCTGGGTAGTATGGTAGGTCCTTCTTGAGATCGTAGATGTCCTCCACGAGCGTGGGCTCAGCGACGCGCGACGACTGCTTGGATGGCTTGCGGCGGCTGCTGCGTGGCTGGGCTGCCTTGTGCTTCGTGTCACCCGTGACGTCAGGACTCGCCTGGCCGATGACTTGCACAACAAGTTTCTTCGGCGCCTTGAGGATACCTTCGCGGTAGTACATGAGCAACTCTTCCTTCGTGCAGTGCTCCAACTCCGTCGCAAGTCGCTCGTTGATATCGAACATCAACCGCCCCGACGTGACCTCGTACCAATAACGCTGCGTCATCTCCATGAGGTTGTGGTCTGGCTCGAGCTTCTTCAGAATCTGGGCCTTAATATGGTCCTGGAAATGCTCGGCGGGCATGGACGCAATCGCGTGAACAAACTCCTTGAGGAACCGATCGATGCACGAGCGAATGTATGCCGACGTGAAGAGAGACGACTGCACGGTGATGCCATAGCCGATGACACCATGCGTCAAACGCACCGTGCACGACACATCGTAGCCCAATTCTTGCTTCGTGCGTAGCGTGTCGAATAGCGGCTCCTCCATCAGCTGGTGCAGCAAATCGGCGTACGCGAGCAGACGAACGTTGTGCTCGCCAAACTGAAAGTAGTACTCGACGTGCGTGTTTTTGTCGTCGGCGTGGTCGCTGTTGGCCTGCAGGAGGAAGCCGGACTCGACCACTGGTAGCTCGTGGATGTGGCGGACTGGCCCCGCTCCATTCGGATCATTCAGAATCGACGATGATCCCGCACGGCTCAGGCCATTTTCAATGACAGCCTGAAGCTCGACCGCCGCAGCAGCGGTCATGTTGCCATGTGCGAACGTAGCAAGGAAAACGCTCGTCTTCCACAACTCGTTGGCCACGAAAGATGTGAGGCGCCCAAGCGACGCTGCCTCGGCAGCTGCGATGGACTCTTCGATCCGGAAGCCTTGGCGTTCGAGCAGCTGCAGGCGCAAGTACTTGGCCTTGTGGTGAGGTTTGAGCAGCGCGTTCTTGTACTCGCGCACCATATCTTGCTTGATGAGTTCGAAGCGCTGAGCGTCAAACGTCGGTTTAAACAGTTTGTCCGCCACCAGCTTGACGAGCACCCCAAGCTTGTCGTTGAATCCACCAAACAGAAGCTCGAGTCCGGTATCCTTGGTGCGCAAAGAGTACATGAGCTCCGCGACGCTGGCGTGATACGCGAACTCGTTCAGGACATCACGCACGAGTTTCACGAAGAGTTCCGTGAGCACGAGGCTTTCCGCAGTGCGCATGATCG
The DNA here is from genome assembly GCA_023337875.1 of Pythium apleroticum. Lineage (NCBI taxonomy): Eukaryota > Oomycota > Peronosporomycetes > Pythiales > Pythiaceae > Pythium > Pythium apleroticum. Next base: position 2,989 of record JAADXN010000087.1, on the reverse strand, counting down.
ACGGGAGCTGGATGAGGAATGCGAGCGAGGCCCGAGGGGTCTGGAACTCGCGATCAGGACGGTACCACAGCTTGCCAAAGGCGTGGTCTTGTACTGCGATGTCGCCCGTGAATTCAGGCTCGCCCACGAGCGTGAAATCACGAGGGATGAAGGGGTTCTGGCTCGGCAAATGCAGATCCTGGTGAGTGTGAGTGACGCTGGTCCAGCTGGCGAGCGTCTCCGCCGAGATCTGTTCGGCTGCGTACTTGACGCCAAACCACTTCTCCTCGACAACTCGCTGTTCAAAAGTCGCGATCTTGTCGGCGTGCGTTTGAGACATAAGCAGCACGCGCACATTGGACGGACGCAAGAACGCGAGCACAGTGGTGACGCTGTCTCGCTGGAAATCACCGGCGTACAAATCGTACTTGAGGAGATCTTCCGCAGGGACTTGAAACATATCCTACACAATAGCCATGCTTAGCGAAGACTCGAATCTCACGACCATACGACGAATACGTACCTGCATAATTTGGGCGAGCTCCTCGCATTGCTCGACGGCGCTGTTGTCTTCTTGGAAGCGGAACGAAATGTCCGCAAGAGCCTGGAGCTCTTTGAAGACCCAGTCGGGCAGGCCGGATGAGTTGAGCATCGCAATGTACTCAAACACAGCCTCAGTGATGGCTTCCCAGTGGTCCAGACCATCAAGAGTGAGCTTCATGGTGATGTCGAACTTGGCGCCGAATGTTCCCGCGTCAAACCCGTCACTGTCTGTCACGCCAGCAGACAGGGAAGAGATCCAGCCCTGGCGCTTGAGCTATCACACAGACAATGTACAGACAGCACATGAGTTGACGACGAAATGTGGCAAAAAAAAAGGAGACAAGAACTCACGTGAGACAGCAGAGAGCCTTCGCTCTCGTGGCCTAGGAGACTGGCGACGTAATCTGCGGGCTTCTGGCGGTGGTGTCCGAAAATCGGTGGAATCATCCAGTTCAGGTGCAGCGTGTGGATGTCGCGTACAGGCACAATACGGCACAGCAGCGGCGTCGGGTCCACACCCTCGCCGAACGGAAATCCCACAGAAGCGAACTCTGGGCGCGTCGTATTCTTGTTGGGGATGGCGCTGTACGATTCGGTGACCCACTTCTCCAACTCATCAAGCGAGTCTTCGCCGCACACAACCAACTTCATGAGGTTTGCTGAGTAGAAACGGTCGTAGAACGCGCGGATCTCTGCGCGCACATCAACGCCGGCGCGTTCGGCGTCGTCCTTCAGGCTCACTTCGTTACCCCAGCCGAAGCGGTGATATGGGTGGGACACGGGCGCTGTATCGCACAGCACTTGCTGGAGCCGCACGCGGTCATTCTGTGTCGCCTGGCTGAACTCGGACTCGATGGCCGAGAGCTCGCGCTCCAAGGCGTCGGCTTTCATCAACGGAGAGATGAAAAAGTGCGCAAACATATCGAGCGCCTTCTCCAGATGCGCCGGTCCGACCTCGAACGTGTAGCTCGTCATTTCGTTGTCCGTTTGCCCGTTGCTGAAGCCGCCGTGGGCGCTCAGGAACGACTCGAACTCGTTCTCATCGGGGTACTTTTCGCTGCCCATGAACAGCATGTGCTCCAGGTAGTGTGCCAGACCAGGGAGCTGCTCTGGCTCCGCGAAGCTTCCCACGCCTACTGTCAGACAAGCACCCGCGCGGCGGCGTGCAGGTGCGTGGTCGTCGCCATCGAACGCGCTTTGCTCGCTCCCCTCGTCTCCGCTGCTGATGTCATCGTCGTCATCCTCGTCGTCGTCACCTTCCTCCTCTTCGTCGTCCTCCAGCTCCTCGTCCTCCTCAGAACCAGAGCGAGGCACATCGATCATGGAGATGAGAAGGACTTGCAGGGCATTCGGCAGCGTCAGCAGCTTGTACAGCTTCTTGTCGCTCGGCGACTTGGAGAGCTCCACGATGTCGCTCATTTTTTCGTCTCAGGATGAAGTGTGTGCGCTCAATCATTCACACGCAGCCCCAATGACGTCGCCAACCAAATCGCATCGTTTCATTGGTCAAAAAGAAATACATTAGTTTTGAACCGCGAAAAATCTAAGGAACAGCTCGAAAAGTTTCGATTTCGACGAGACTACTTCGAATTCTGGAGTGCTGTTTCGTCCACATCTTCCTGTCCCAGTTTTTGATCGGAGCGATTCAAGAACATCATATGCGGAAAGTGCCTGACGGTCAAGAAGTATTACCGTCGGCTACAGCTCATATGGCCGAGCGATCACGAGGCTCGCAAGTGGAAGCCACCATGGTTGTGTTGCGTGGCACAGCCACTCAAATATCCTCCGCGCCGTCACCTGGTGATGGATGGCGGACCGCGACGTCAGCGGTAGCGGCGGCTTCGGGCGCGCCCAAAGACGAGAACATGCGGTCGCGAAACTCTTCCCCTGATGCGAAGCCAGCTCGTGTCGTGAACCACGCGACTCACCGACTACGGTGCGTCGGACGACGAGACTCACCTTCGGCCTGAACAGGCTGGGTCTTCGCGCACACTGCGCATTCTCAAGCCTCAACGAGCGTCGCGTTCCCTGTCGCCTCCACTGGTGACAACGTGCGATCTTGGTGACCAAGGTATTGGCCATGTCGGCAAAGACGTGGAAGATGGACGTCAGAAGTGAGGTGGAGAAGGAAGATAGAGGTAGAGGACGGCGCGCCTGTTGGTCCACTTCTGCGGATTGATCGTCCCGATCAGCCACCCCACGGTGTTTTCACAACTCGACGGACACATCCCTTGGTCGCTAGTTTCTGCGGCCGTTGCCCATCGGAGGGCCAAGAAAGTCTCGGCTTTCACTTAGGCCAACTTCGACACGGACGACGTGTGTCGTGAGCGGGTTGAAAAACGTAGCGTCGGCGTACAACACTCGTTCACAGACTCACCACCTCCAACAAAAATCAATGGGAAATGGGGCGCGGGCTTGTTCTCTTCTTCTGAACAGCTCGCTGGACTTGGATATCTTGGAATCGTTG
>JAADXN010000086.1:0-52163 GCA_023337875.1 Pythium apleroticum | reverse complement strand
GACACCGCCCGTCCGCTATCTAAAAGAGACACAGGATAGACGAGAATGCGAGGAGAATACGTCAGTTAGTTAGAGAGAGAGCTAGACCTAGCGCTAGTGCTAGTGGCGACCACGGGCCCCACAGACACTCCAGTCGTGGCGGCGCGTCCTCTTACGCCAAGCGCTGTGGACACTCCCATCCTGGTGCACGCCCACACCACCGTGGAGGACACTCCAGTCCCAAAGCTGCACTCCCACAGCACCACGGAACAGCTCCCGCCGTGACCCACCCAGCCACACACACCAGACTAGCCTCCCTTTCCCCACACCTAAGCATCGCCCACACGCACTACCTACTACTCACTGCGAGGTCTTGCCTTGAGCTCTTCTCCGTCGCCTCCACCCTCCGGTAGATGCTGAACTTCTCTCCGCTCCCCGGCAGATTCCGAACTTCCCGGCGGATTCTCAACTCCCGGCAGATTTCCGACTCCCGTCCCGCGTGTCAGCCACACACTTGAGGGACTTCTCCCAGCCACGCGGCCACCGCACGCGCGTTTCTCTCGCCGTCCCACGCCTCCAGTGGACCTCCACAGGTTACGGTTACGCCGAGCGTACCCACCAGGGTACAGCAGCTCCTGACATCTCACGGGAGATGTTACTGTGGCTGGATGCGGATGAGGAAGCTGGTGATCACGGGAGATCAGAAGGCGAAGTGAGTGGAGCTAAGCCCGAAGACTTGGGCAGCTCATGGGCACAGCATTTGGAGTTATCTTGGAAGCGTGCATTTCTTGGAATGAACTGAGACCACCAGACCCATTTCCATACTTTACCTGGGAGAAAAACGCGGAGGCTATTCCGAGAAATGACGATACCGACTGTCTGGGATTGTGCTCTTGCTCAATTGATTGAAGTTGGCATTGCTACAGGTACTGTAGCAAACTGCACTTTCAACCGCGGGCTTCTCGATTTGCTCTGACGCTCTGTCGAGTGCTGTCCACCAGCAGATGTATACAGACTGTAGTGCCTCCTCCAGCCCCCTGGAACCCACCAATGAATGGTTTATTGCAGATGGGAAGAGGATTTCGGACTGGGAGCAGGTAGAGCACCGGTACTATAACATCACAGTTGCCGCCGCTGACACTCGCCAAGGGACCTCCCGACAGGCGGAAGTCTCCCCGTGGAGTCGAGGTTCGTAGAGCCGAACTATAATACCCGCATAACGATCGAAGATGTGCCTTGTCGCCACCCGCGTTACAACCATGAGTCGCAGAATGCCACTGGACGACAACACAACAGCGTTTCGCTCTGACTTCTAACTTCTGATGAGGAAAGGCAACTTCAACCCAACTGCTTGACGAATCTAGCATGTATTTGGCCAATCAGAGGCGCGATTGTCTAATCCCCAGTGAGCTCCTCGGTGTGGAAAGACGTCTCCCAAGGCTGCGGCTGGCATCTAAGGTTCTGTTTTCGGGTTACTTACAAAGCTCTTCCAGCTTGTGAAATGGTCACGTCAGTGAGACTTGATGCAGCGAGGACTATTCCTCTGAGCTGGCTAGGCTCTAACCGCTGACCTTCGTAAACGTCGGCCTGATAGGCTATAAAGCCAGGTTGCCTTCGAGTAATCTACCCTGTGAGGGCCAGTTCTTGTCACGAACCACTTGTCATCGCCATGGTGTGGCGTCCGGTGGTCCGGTGTATTGGCCGAGAGACCGCATTCTCCAATCTGCATTGTGATACCCAACCCAATCAAGATGGCTCGCATTCTTTACGTCGCTGCCGGTCTCCTCGCTCTCGCTCAGTGTGCCCCAGCCCAGGCCGCTGACCTGGCGGAAGGCGAGTTCTACCGTCCGTCGGGGGCTGAGGTCTCCGGTTTCCTCAACGCCACTACTGCCTACGTCCGCTCGCCATGCCCAGCGCTGAACTCCATGGCGAACCACGGCTACATCCCTCGCGACGGCAAGAACCTGTCCCGTGCCCTTATCAAGGCGGCCATCATGAAGACCTTCAACCTCGAAGACACTCTCGCGTCGACCATGGTGACCACGGCGCCGAACGTCACGTTCAGTCTGGCTGACCTGGGCAAGCACGGCTTGGTGGAACATGACGTCTCTTTTTCGCGTGCGGATTCGTACCTCGGTGCCGATCCGTCGCTCACGACCCCATCGTACATGAAGGAGCTCTTGGCTCTGGCCAAGCCCACGCTCACGCTCAACAAGACCGCGTGGCTGCGAAATGAGCGAATCGCAGAGTGTAAGGCGAAGAACCCGAACTGCACGTACACTGGCACGGAACAGTTCACTGCGAACTTCCAGTCCGCGTTGATGCTGCACGTGCTTGGTGGCAAGAACACCGAGGAGATCTCGTACGAGTTCGTCGAGTCATTCTTCAACCAGGAGCAGTTCCCGGGTGACTACACCAAGCCAACCGTCGCTGTCAAGTTCACCGACGTGTCCACCACGAGCACTACTGTGGGACGAGTGAACACCACCGGTCTCACGTTCGATGTCTCCGGAGGCAGCGACGCTTCCTCGTCCACCGCTCCAGCAGCGGGCTCCAATGCCACGGCCGCCACGAAGGCCCCAGAGGCCGCCAAGTCAGCTGCATCGGCCATCGCCACGTCGGTGGCTGCCGTTGTGGCGGCGACTATCGCGTACGCTTTGTAATTGCTAAAGTAAGAGGCTGTGACCACATTTTGCACTTCCCTTTCCTCAAACAGTCCCTTGCAATCCTGAAATCTACGAAAATCATTTCAAGTGTCGACTTCAACCCACCGAATATCGCCATAAAATCTCATTGGATTTGAACCAGTAGGCAACGGCAAACGCTGTACATCCGCAGGGGTGAACTTGGCTGGTGCTGTGTGCAGACTTCAAATCTGTAGGCCGTTCGCGCGGCAGTGGTTCGATTCCACCTCTCCTGCGACTTTACCGTTTCACCGTCTTTTGGCGCCAAACTGAGATAACGACCGTAATTTGACCCTTTGATGAATATACCACCGTGTTCTGGTTTTATCCAGTTAGATCCCCTCGTCAGAACCAGGCCAGTTGAAGAATGGAACAGAAGTTTTGGCAAATCCTTCGTACCCAATCAAATCTTCGAAACGCTCCTATCTGCCTCTCGATTGGCTACAAATAAAGCGCACGGATTGGATAAAATGCCGTGCTAGTGCGGTACCCAACTCACCTGTGGACGGGCGGCTCCAAAGTGTGGCGCTGGAAATGCGGCGCCGTTCGTCCACATCCTCCGCGGCCTCACTTCGCAAGCGCTCCGCCGCCGTTCTCGTCAACGCCGTCTCAACAGCCTGCCCACCAACGCGCCGCTTCTTCGCCTCTCCTAGCATCCCCACGATGACTCGCCAGCTGCAGCCCGAGCAGCTCCTGCGCCCTGTGCCTTCCGACATTGCGATCAGCGATGCCATCTCGCCGCTGCCGATCCAGCAGATCGCCCACGCCGCTGGCATTGTGTGTTGCCCAAGGCTTCCGTAGCACGTTGGTGATAGATCATTGGGTGACTGACGGTTGTGCGTGGTGTAGCTGCCAGAGGAAGTGGTTCCGTATGGTGCGAGCAAGGCCAAGATCTCGCTGTCCGTGCGCGACCGCCTGAAGGACGCCAAGAACGGCAACTACGTTGTGGTCACGGGCATCACGCCGACTCCTCTGGGAGAAGGCAAGAGCACGACCACGATTGGGTAGGTGACCTGTTGAGCTGTATCTCGTAGGGACAATGATCTCATGTCGTGAATCTAGTCTCTGCCAGGCGCTTGGTGCCCACTTGAACAAGAACGTCTTCGCGTGCATCCGTCAGCCGTCGCAGGGCCCAACCTTCGGTGTCAAGGGTGGCGCTGCCGGTGGCGGCTACGCCCAGGTCATCCCCATGGATGAGTTCAACCTGTACGTGGCTGGACTTCGTTTCTAGATGGCGTGATAGAATCACTAACGTTGACATGTCTGAAGCCACCTGACGGGCGACATCCACGCCATCACTGCCGCCAACAACCTGGTACGTTTAATGGCCTCTCGCATGCTGTTCCATTGTCAATGCTCACGAGCCTTCATGTCCGTCCGCACAGCTTGCTGCCGCCATTGACACGCGCATGTTCCACGAAGCGACGCAGAAGGACAAGGCGATCTTCAGCCGTCTCTGCCCTCGCGCCAAGGATGGTTCGCGCAAGTTCGCGCCAGTCATGCTGCGCCGCCTGGCGAAGCTCGGCATCAACAAGACCAACCCTGACGATCTCACGGACGAGGAGATCTCCAAGTTCGCGCGTCTTGACATCGACCCATCCACCATCACGTGGCAGCGTGTCCTTGACACGTGCGATCGCTTCCTGCGTCAGATCAACGTTGGCGTTGCGCCAACCGAGAAGGGCCAGATCCGCACGACGGGCTTCGACATTACCGTCGCCAGTGAGATCATGGCGATCCTCGCGCTCACCACGAGCCTGAAGGACATGCGCGAGCGTCTGGGGCGTATTGTGATTGGCCTCGATAAGCAGGGCGAGCCAGTCACGGCCGACGATCTGGGAGTCGGCGGTGCGCTTGCCGTGCTCATGAAGGATGCGATTATGCCGACGCTGATGCAGACTGTGGAGGGCACGCCAGTGTTCGTCCACGCCGGCCCATTCGCCAACATTGCTCACGGTAACTCGTCGATCATTGCGGACCAGATCGCGCTCAAGCTCGCTGGGGAGGACGGCTACGTCGTGACGGAGGCCGGCTTTGGCGCGGACATCGGTATGGAGAAGTTCTTCAACATCAAGTGCCGCACGAGTGGGCTGACGCCTCAGTGTGTCGTGCTCGTGTCCACCATCCGTGCCCTCAAGATGCACGGGGGTGGACCAAACGTCGTCGCGGGTCAGCCGGTAAGCTGGAAGCACGCCATTGCTTCTCTCACGTTGGCATTTATTTCTGACCTCACCGCTTGTGCTTGTAGCTCCACCCAGTGTACGTGGATGAGAACCTGGAGCTGCTCGAGAAGGGATGTGCCAACATGCAGCACCACATCCGCAACGCGCTCAAGTTCGGTGTCGCGGTGGTCGTCGCGGTGAATGTGTTCGCGTCGGACACTCCGAGCGAGATTGAGCTCGTCAAGGCCAAGGCGCTGGAGGCTGGTGCCACGGCCGCCGTTGAGAGCAGCCACTGGGCGGATGGTGGCAAGGGTGCCGCCAAGCTGGGCGAGGCCGTCATCGCGTCGTGCACGAAGATGCGTGAGCAGGGCAGCCCGTTCAAGTTCCTCTACCCTCTCAACCTCGGCATTGCCGAAAAGTTCGAGAAGATCGCTAGTACGTTCTGCAGTCGTCTCTTTGCCGTGTGTGTGGATTTGTCGCACTCATAGATCGCTTTTTCTTGTCTGAAAAACTGCAGAGGAAATCTACGGCGCCACGAGTGTCGAGTTCAGCGAAGAGGCCAAAAAGAAGCTCGCGATCTACACGGCGCGTGGCTACGGCGACCTCCCAGTGTGCTGCGCGAAGACCCACCTGAGCCTGAGCACGGACCCAACTGCCAAGGGCGTGCCGACGGGATTCTCGGTGACGGTGCGCGACATCCGTGCCTCGGTGGGCGCCGGCTTCGTGTACCTGCTCTGCGGAGACATGATGACGGTCCCGGGTCTTCCAACTCGTCCTGGCTTCTACGACGTGGACCTCGACGTCGAGACCGGCAAGGTCATTGGCCTCTTCTAAGCGTGCTGGACATCCACCCAACGGGTCTCGTCATGGGATCTCTTGGCAGTGCGTGTTCCGTATGACAGCATTCCAAGCCACAGTTCAGAAGGCCATGAGTTGAGAATAATACATCAGTTTTGAGTGCTTCCGCCTTTCTTGCGCGTCCTACTGACTGGACACGTCCGTGGCTTCTTCGGCATTGTCCGCGTCCTTCTTGGCAGGGATCTCGGCGCGGTTGTTGAGGAATGTCTGCCAGTGGTGGAACTGCTGGCCGTGGACCAGCGTCATGAAGTCTTCTCTCGCGATCATCTGCGAAGGCAAAGGATGCGTGAATATTTCCATCCATACATTCCACAAGTCTACGAGGCTCGTATCGTACCTGGCGGAAGCGTTCTTCGTCCAGCATGTCGAGGAAGGCGAGCGCGTGCGGGTAGCTACACGAAGCACCGAAGCATCAGTCAGCTCACAGTTCAGATTTCGAAATACAGAGCGTGGACGCGTGGACGTACACGATGTACTTGGCGTACTGGGGCTGCTTCCAGTACTTCAGGTACTGCAGATAGTTGAGGAACGCCGGGTTGTCGAAGTACCGGTTGATCGCGAGGACTACCACCAATGCTCATTGTGAGCTCTTTCCAGCGTCAATCCCTCGCATACGAGACTCACAGTTGAGGTACGCGGGGCTTGCAAGACACTGGATGAACTCCAGCTCCATCTGGAAGCGGATGTTGTTCGGGGGCACCTCCACGTCCGCCGCCGCCGAGGTCATCGTCGTGGTCGACGCCATTTTCGGCTGATGCAGTTGTCCGAAAGGAAGAGACCAATATCCTGTGCAATCAGATACTACAGTACCACATAGCGGGGGAATTACAGTACTATCAAGTGAGCATTTCGATCACGAAACGACGTGGGTGTCGAGGAATTGGCATGCGTCCTCTTGGATGGATCGTATCGGATACGCGGAAGGGATTTGTTTTTAAAAGGGGGGGGGGGTTGCTAGCAGGCTATTGTGTCTCTCTTAGACGGAGCGTGGATCTGGACCGCTTGTAGTGGGAGGCGAGATTTCGGAAGCCCAGTCGGCCTCGAACGCGAGACTGGACAGTGAATCATCCAGGGCGTCAAGCATTCCCGTCGGAGAAGCGGGCGACGTCGACATCAGGCAGTCCTCGCTTGGTGAAGGCGCCATTTTCAGCTCCAATGGGACCTGGTAGCGGCTTGGAATCGCGATTGTGAGAGCTGTTCCGTCGGCCTGGAAGTACTCAGCAGACTGCGGAGGAGGCGACGGTTGCCGAGCCGGCAGATTGAAAATCGCTGACAGCTCCTGCTCGCTCACAACAAAACAGGATGTGTCCGCAAAGTGGTGCTTGAGGTGCGCCAGCACAGTGACCGAGTCGATACACCGGAGCAGTCGCAGGCTCACCGGTACTGTCTTGAGGCGGATCCACAGCGACTCCCCGGTGCCGACTAACCGAACCATCATGGTCATCTTGCTAGACACGTCATTGGAGACGAAGCCGTCTGGGCAGTGCGCTCGTATGTAGTCCTGCAGCTTCTCAAGGTCGTACGGCACGAGGAACTGGCGCAAGTTCTTGCCAAAGAGATCGACGGAAGTGTTGCTCCGGAAGTATCGCGGGGCGTCTTTCGTCACAAACAGGAACTCTCCTCGAGTGAGGCAGTAAGCGACCTGGCTGCCGTGCGCAGATTGAGAGATCTCAAGGAGGGTGATCGAGCCCAGATCCATAATTGCGTTGGCGACGTCGACGCTCCAGCTTGAAAGGAGTGGTGCTTGGGGCGTACAGTAATATGGATTCTGATCGTGAGTCGAAGGCCAGCATCGAGAGCGAAACTCTCACGCGCGCTGCGTGCGACACGGAGTTGTGATGGGTCGGCGAGCCAAGCCCGCTCAGAACCTCCAAATGCCCAACGCCGCGATTAGAAGTGACTCATGCAGCAGGTATGTTGCAGTTGGCAAAGCCTTCACTGAGACTCATCAGAAATGATCAGATTGAGGAACCCCTCTATTCTTGCAGTCCCCAACGCCAACGTAGGAGACACGAGGACATTCCAAGAAACAACCAATGTACAGTGGTAGCGGCTCCGTCTCGCTTGCCTTCAGCGCTGACGCCACTGCTGTCGCAGGGAACTGCGATCAGGCCGTCGCGACCCGTCAGCGGATACCAGGTACGTGCCTGGTCCGTTTCCCATGTGACTCCAAAAGGCGTCACTTGTGAGAAAGTGCACGCACATAATTGGTTGGTACAGTGTACCAGTCTGGTGTGCCACAGTAGTGGAACAAATTCGATCTGCTTGACGCCCGACAACCAAGAGCTGCCCAGTCGAAATGACGATTGAAGATGCCGTCGCGCCGGAGGAGAATCGCGATTATGAGGTAGTCTTGGGGCATTCGCTGTTCGCTGGAACCATCGAAGACACCCTCGTGCAGTCTGCTGACGAGCATGGAGCGGCGCACGCTCTGTTCCAGTACAAATTCACGCCTGCGTCGGTCAACACCGCGATTCCTGGGCTTGTGAGTATCGACGAGGCGCATGGAGTTACGGTGCTACGCGGCACGACTGCCAAGTCCGATGAAGGCATCAGCTTCAAGGGTAAGCTGGCCGAGCAGAAGGACACGGAGTGTCTGTTGATCTTCGACGGCGAGTCGTTTCGTCTCGAGCGCTGTGATATGGCGCTGTCTCAGCTGCGCCACGTGCGTGGCGTACCCTCACAACGCCTTCCACCCAGCGCGTATCCTAGCAACGTGAATACCAAGAAGAGCTTCAAACTTCCGTCTGCAGTCCGCACAGGCAAGCCGGGAAGACCCCGAAAAGTACCTGTTGCCGCCAGTGGTGATCAGCCAACAATCGACACGGCAGGCAAGCGAGCAATGGACGAGCCGAGTGGTGTTGCTATCGCTGGAGATGAAGTCGCAAAGCCAAGCAAGCGTCGTAGGAAAGCAGCGTAGCAGCTCCTGCAATTGACCTGTTGTCCATGCACGTTCTAAATGGATACAGGTCCATATTGACCTTCATGAAATGTATGGGCCTTGGGTCATGACGACCCGGGTCAGGTATCCCTTCAAGATCACGGGTCTTGATTGAAAGGGGTAGGGAAGGTCTGACGGTCGGGTCACCTTGAAAAGCCACAGGAGACGAAAAAGAAGAACTGCGCCTTACAAACTTCCATACTGATTGATGGGTCGGGTATGTCTGTGGACCCATTTGACAGAACCCACCCGTAGGTACTTGAGAAGAGCAACTTGACCTTCCCACTTTGAAGAAGAATCGCTGACCCGACGACGGCAACGCGACGCCAGCGACGCACTGACTGACTGACTGGCAGCAAGGCACGACTCCAAGACACGACGCAAGCATGGCCTCGATGAACAAGCGCCGCGAGACGGACGTCATGAAGCTGTGCGTTATTGTGTAGCAGTGCCGTGCTGTGGACCGATGTTGAAGCAGCCGACTCCCGGAGAAATCGAGTGAGAACTCGAAGAGCTCATGCGGTGTGTGTGTGTTGCGTGTTGCGCAGCATGATGAGCGACTACGAAGTGCAGCTGACGGACGAGACCAAGACGAACGACTTCCACGTCAAGTTCCACGGCCCGAAAGAGAGTGCGTGATGATACCCGCAACGTTGTTGCCCTGATGCGGTCACGATGGCTCACAGAGACGAATCTGATGTTGCGCAGCTCCGTACGAAGGCGGCGTGTGGAAGATCCACGTCTCGCTGCCGAAGGAGTACCCGTTCAAGAGCCCGTCAATCGGCTTCGTGAACCGCATCTACCATCCGAACGTCGACGACATGTGAGCACCATCAATAATCATAGCTGTTGTGGCAGTGAGAACCTGACGCTCTGGTATTGCGATGTCCAGGTCGGGCTCGGTGTGTCTGGACGTCATTAACCAGACCTGGAGTCCACTCTTTGGTACGAATGCGATGTTGATGTGGACTCGCTGTCTCTGTGCGTAACTGTGAGAGCATGTTGTGGTTTTGTAGAGCTCCTGAATGTCTTCGACGTGTTCATCCCGCAACTGTTGCGCTACCCAAACCCAAGCGACCCTCTGAACGGCGAGGCTGCCTCGCTTCTGATGAAGGACGGCGAATCCTACAATGCCAAAGTCCGGGGTACGTTGCGACTACTTTCCGTCGCAGTGCTTTGCAAGGACGTTTGTTGATTCATTTTGTTTTATATTGTAGAGTACGTGCGCAACTACGCGTCGCAGCCCATCGACATGGGCAACGACGACGACGACAGCGAAGTCAGCGATATGAGCGACATCGAGGACTGAGGCACCTAGATCGCCCAGATTCTTGCAAGTCGCGCCCTCGCTTCGCACGCAGGGCCTGTGATGTGTTTATTCCTTGGCTGCATGTCTTTCTTGGCTTCGAGACGCACTCTCTCAATGCTCAAAGCATCAATTGAACCCGTCTTTCTTAATCCTTGGACATGAAGTTGGATGCACCAGCTCGCTTCTGGATGTAGTGCGAATTGCGTCGAAGTCGATCTTCCATACTGCTGTCTCCCTTGACGTAGGCCTCGTCTTGCAGTTTCCTGGGAGCAACAAGATCAGCATCTGGATTGACTCTGCGTAATCAGTGCGTCAGTGACTTACTTGATGAAGTGGGGGTCGGTGCTGAGCTTCGCCTCCTCTTCATCCAGCTTCTCGCGCTTCTCTGCCGCACGCCTGGTCAGAAATGCTTCTCGAGCCTTTGCATCTTCAGCCATGCGAGCTGCTTCTTTCAGCATTTCCTCGTGAGAACGTGCGGAGTCCCCATGACTGGATTTCGAAAGCTTTCGACGCAGTTCCTCCTCCTCCTGCCGCTTCTTCTCACGTGCCTTCTCGAGAAACTTGGTGTTCGGGCCGAGAGTCGATCTGTCCACCTCCTTGCACTCTACCTACAAGTGATGTGCCGGTAGCACAATTGTTAGTACGCTACTATCGTATGATGTACCAACAGAGCATACAACTAACGTACCGCTCCGTCTTGGCTAATGAGCCCGTACTTCCCACCATCATCAGGTCGCTTAACGACGTATTCACGGTCACGACCACCATCACGACCGCGTCGATCATTGGATGAACTGCGTCGTGGCCTTCTTGTGTCAGGGCTCGAGTCACGACGGCTGCGACGTTCCGGCGTGCGACTTCGAGCATCGCTGCGGCGAGGCGACTCACGACGTGCACGATCACTGCTTGCTCGATTGGATTGAGGAGGCTCTCCGCGGTGATCACGACGCAGGGATGATACTGGACTCCTGGAACGGCCTCGTGTGCGACCAAACGAATCACGGCTGCTACTGCGGCGATTGCGATCTGATCGGCGACGACCTCCACTGCGACTGCGGTCACGACGGTTTCGCGATGGGCTTTCTCGCGCACGACGATGGCTCTCGCGATCACGACTCCTGTCACGAGGCAGCTCGCGGTATCGATCACGCGAGCGAGAGCGTGGGCGAGGTGGCGAAATGCGTCGACTGCTTCGCTCGATGCTCCGAGAACGTCGTTCAGATCGGCGCGAGCGACTGTCTCGATCCTCGCTTGCTACACTCAACGATCTGCGGCGATCACGATCTCTGCGAGACTCTGCCTTCGACGGGGCATCGCCATGGTCAGAGGCTTCGCTATCCACCGCCGAGCTACGGTCGCGACGCGACTTCCCACTTTTGCTGTGCTTGCGCTCTTTCTTGGCCTCTTTCTTTGCCTTCTTTTTCGCCTTCTTCTTGTCTTTCTTGTCCTTGAGCAGCTTCTCCACCTCACCCTTGATCTTCTTCATCTTGACTGGGTTCTTGAGGATATCTTCCTGTGCACGCTTCTGCTGGCTGCGAATGAGCATCATCGGGTCCTCGTTCAGTCGTGAGAACGCATCATTCGCAGGAAGCGCTGCCTTTGACATCGCCAACGCTCCATACGCCGTATCACCAAGCTTTCTCGCGTCCGATCCTGTCTCCTCTGCCTTGTATTCCTTTCCCAACAGGTACTCTTCACTCGTCTTGTCACTGCTGCTCGCCATCGGTCCCTGGTACATCCAGTCCAGACGCTCCACCGTCGCCGACTTCTTTCCATGCGCAGCCTGGAGCTTCCGAAGCTCTTGCATCTGTCGCTCTTCCTCGATGTTCTTCTTCAGCTCCGCGAGCTTCTTCTCTTCCGAGGCATGCTTTTGCTCCGCAATCCACACTTTCTCCACATTCTGTTATCGTCCAAACACCATCAAAATGAGTTAGAAACGCGCGATCCAACGAGAACAAGGGCATCAATCCCTGGTCAATGCAACGTACGCGTAGGTTGGACGTGTGCCAGCTCTTCTTGGCCAGGAATGCGAGCGACATGGTGCGTGTCCTCCACGCCTTGGGTTGGTGTTGTCTGTCCCGTTCCCAACAACTTTTGCACTCGTACTTTATCGGGTACACACGGTGGTAAAATACCGGTATGCAGACGGTACAGTCAGTGGAAAATCTTCAACACCACGGAACGTCGTGCAACGGCAACTGCCTGGAAGGAGGCAAAATGGAGACGACGGCAAAGGAACGCGATGGCGTCGACGGACATGCAGCGACGCCACGCACGTTCGATGCAGTGTCGATCACTGGACGAGCCGTGCCGCTGGCCATGGGCAGCGTCCGCCTCGGAGGCGCGGGGCGGCCTGTAGCCATCAACACAGGACGCGACGCGTCGGGAGATGCTAGTGACCCTGCCGGTGAGGACAGAGCATCGTTTGTGGGCGTGAGAGGTGCAGTAGGAGCTTAACGTAGAGATGATGTGGAATTAGAGCGCCAGCGGCCACGTGTGGTGTTGGAGCCTCACCCGCGAAGCCCCTTTGGTCGGAAGCTCGAGACAACCGTGGTGCGTTCACGTACAGGCGCCGTCGCTGTACAGTCTCCATTCTCGTTCTGATACGTTATCTTGTCATGTAGAGCTTCTCGCTGGCAGCAGGGCAAGAATCGCATTCGAGATCACGATTCCAGGTCCAAAAGACTACTGTCGCACCGCCGGAGCGCGTCCACGCGACGCACCATTCGACTCGGCGCACGCCAGTGGCGACGGCTCTGGCCCTGGTTGAAGACGGCGCGTCTACGACGACGCAAGTATCAAATACGGCAGTCAGTGTGGTTCATCATTCAGCTTCCGTGGCTGCTGTGAAGAAGCGATCGACACGAGATGAGGAGAAGGCCGCGTTAACTAGTAGACCGAAGGCTGCAAACGAGAGTCAGACACAACACGCACCCGAGGCCGCCAAACGAGTCAAGCACGACGTGGCTAACGAGGGAGCAAGACCTGAGTTGCGACCAGAGGACATCGCAGCGTTCGTCCGCAAGCCACAATCCGTTCATGATCACGACGCGCGTGTTAGCAGGCGAGCCGGCTTTCATGAGCATGAACGCCTGGTCGAAGCCTCCCTCAAAGACACAACACCACATCCCAACGAGATGAACGCGCCTTTGTCGGGATGGCGTGCTGTTGACGATTCGATCGACTACATCTACGAGGATCCATCTATCGACGTGGTTCAGCTGCAGCTCCTACTGCACGGAAACCGCACGGGTGGTATCAAGCGGAAGGCCATCGAGCGTGAGCGGCTTCAACTCGCAGCAGCTGAAGTCCAGAAGCAGCGCCAGAACATTGCGAGTAAGATGGATGAGCTGCAGCGGCGGAAGGAACAGATATCAAAGTTATCGGAGGACATTCGAAGTCGCAACAAGCCACCATCAAAGAAGACGTCGGCACCAACAGCGAAGAAGAAGAAGACCGTCGAGCCCACCCTACCGCATATGACACGAAAACCGCCAGTTCCACGACTGAGCCAGCTCGGTGTAAAGCCAAATGCGGCCAAGAAATCGAAGAAAAGCGTCCAGCCAAAGGTCGAAGACCTGTCAGCAGAGCATGATGGGGGTCACGGCGAGAAGGACGCAGCAGACGACGTGAGCGAAACAGAAGATGCGGCAGGGAATCGCCATGATACGAGTGCTTCCGATTCAATCCTGCTGGGTGGCAATAGTGCTACACACGGAAAACACTCAGGTGGAAAGGTACCAAAGAGACGCAAGGTCAACAAGCTCCGTCCGGGTCATCCAAGTTCCCAAGCTCATGAAAAGCTGAGCGTCGAGCCTCCCCAAGAACAAGTTCAGAGGCGGGCGGTGGCACGAGAATATATGCAACTGCAAAAGCAAGCACGGCAACTGCTCAAAGCCAAAGCTGAAGAAGAGAAACGGTTTGAGGACGAGCGCCGGAAAATGGAGCTGCAGGTATGTTCAGTGATGTTGTGGCCTCATTTTGGTGCATGACAACAACTAATGCATGGATGTGTAGCGCCTCGAGCAAGTGCGCTTACGGGAGTTAGAAGAGGCTCGGAAGCGGCGAATCAAGCAAAGACAACGCGACAGAATATCCCAGCGCAAGCTTGAGCAACAAAAACATGACAACGCAGCGTTTGCGCGCGGTGAAGACCCTGCCCTCGCCAGTCCATCCAAATCGGACGGTGCTGATGGAAGTAACGATCAAGACACGGAGAACCAAAGCTTCCGAGAAAACGATCCACGCAGAAAGAAACGAAGGAGCGGCGAGTTCGAGTGGCCGGGGAGTGACCACGACTCTTCTGCCTCTTCGTCGCCTCATCCGCTGACTAAAGACGACGAATTGGATAGCAACGCACCACCACCAACGGACCCCAAACTGCTCAAGCTGTTGCAGCTTGAAGAAAAAGCGAAACAGCTGACGTCACGACTCCAGTCTCTATCGAAGCGTACGACGAAGAAGGACCAGCCTTCGATGCATGCCGATATCACAAGCGACACCATTCTTGCCCACGAAGAGACCCGCAGCTTCGTCAACCGAGAAAGTGACGATGAAGATCACAACATTGCAGCAGAGGACGATGTCGACGATCACGGCAGCGAAACGCGAGTTCTTGAAGAATCGGACGAAGAGGGCGACGATGATGATGGAGACGAGGACGAGGACGAGGACGACGTCGATTTTGAGGATAGCAACGAGCCTTACTCGTCCAGAAGAATCGATCAAGAGCGATTCGCCTTTTTTGACCGCGAGTTTCAGCAACACACCGTCGACGAAGTGGACGAGTTTGATTTGGCGTCGATCGGAGTCCACAAGATTCAAGTAGTTTGGCCGCGAGAAGACGACGATGGAAACGCGAGTGATGAGGAACCCCAACCGAGTAGCCGCTTTGAGGAGCTCTCGTCATCGAGCTCATCCTCTTCTCCTCCAGCATCACAGTACGCTCTGACACGAACAGAAGAAGGCAATCTAGGAGAGAACTGGCAGAGCGACGACTCTGATGACGGAAAGCTACGATCTCCAAAACTGCTGGAGGACATAGTTGGTTCGTATGCCCAGCGTCTACTCGAGCAGACTGCGCGATTTCAGCAATCAAGCGATAACTTCGAGTACCACGCGAATCGATCGCCACTCGCCCGTAGTCCACGCAGTTCAGTCAGCCTCAAAACATCGCATTGGCTTCGAGACGAGACCTCTCCAACCAGCAGAAAGCGAGCCCAGCCCCAGCCCAGCTCCGACGCTGAGCTTTTGCGTCTCATCCGTGAGTCTGACGACAACCTCAATGTTATTGATCGCGAAGCGAAGCGTAGATTCCGGTTGCAGCAAGAACGGGCACGTCAGCGCCGCGATGAGCAAGAACGCCTTCAAGCAGAGAAACTGAAAGAACAGTTGACTGCAAACGCTTCGAAGCTGAAGCCTAGTTCCAATAGCGCACTTCAGGAGGCAATGGTGGACGCTGGAAACGACGATCAATCTGTCGCTGCAGATAGGAACTGTGTCGAGCCAAGCGGTATTGTCAAGTTGGAGGACATCCTACAAGCAGTCAAGGACGATAGATCAATCGCTGAAACGCACTTCGGCACGACGGCTCCAGATATGCAATGGTCGGACAGCGAGGACGACGCGAGATCAGCTCCTCCTCCCCCTGTCGAGTTTTGGAACCTGCAGCTTCGGACTTCAAGGACAGCTCCTCTATCTAGCCAAGATCACTCTGCTTCACGTCACCGACCAGCTCCTGTCGAGATTGATAGAACTGATCTTCGCAATCAACGTCAGCGTCAATTTGAAGCAGAAGACGAAGATGATGCCTACGAGAACGAGCGTCGACGCGTCGTGTCTCCACACACGCTCGCAAAGCAACTGCTCGCCGCCGTTGAGTACCACGAAGCTATCAATGACGCGCATCTTCAGCTATCAGTGATGGAGAAGGCCCACGCACTGGAGCAAGTCCAGCAGGACACGATTGCACTTGCGCAAGCTTTCAAGGAAGAAATGGACAGCACGCTACTCGCCCAGCAACTCGTGGACGAGCATGCAGCCCTAGAGGAGAAGTTTGACGGAGACCTTCAACACGTTGTCGACCAGCTCGACGTTGTCCGCCAAGCTGAACGAGAAGACCACGAGCGTCAACTCGAACGCGTGAGGGACGAAACACGTGCCGCTAGGCAACGAGAGACCAGTGTCCAAACGGAGCCACCACGACTAGCAGACGCTATGACAAGCGCGCGTCTGCGGACGGAGGTGGCAGTCGCAACGGAAACTGAGCGCGTCGATTCTGGTGTGCAGTGTGTTGAGACTCGAGATCCAGAAGAGACGAAGATCAGTCGCACTGATGAATTCGCAGCTTCCTCCTCCGCGCGATCCCCTCTCGCGTCTCTTTCTCATCCAGAGAATGATACCGGCGAGTGCACCGAAGACTATGGGGAGGAGACGTTCGACGTCGCGTCTGCTTCAAGTCCTGGGAAAATGAACCGACTTGATGATGAGCGTTCGGTTGAAGACGCTATGGAAAGCAGCAGTCGATTCGCTGCAGCCAGTGAGGTTGAATCTGCGGGAAGTGTGCAGTCTGATGTCGAGTCGGACCAAGACCCAAAAACGGAGAGTGACGAGGGCGAAAACGACCTCGACATCGCCAGTGAGAGCGCAGAATCGGACTACGAAGACGACACAAACTACAAGCGAAGTGATTCGAGCGTCGGAGAAGAAGACGAGATCGCATCGGCGGCAGACTGTCCGATGCGTGGCGCCGAGTTGTCGGCGTCCGTCCGCTACGATGATAACGACTTTGAGGATGAGACATCCTTCGCACGGTCAGAAACGAAGCACGCAGCATCGGTGTCGGATATCGTCGAGAGCGATGAAGGAGAAGTGGATGATGAAGAAGAAGAGATCGAGAGAGCCTCGATAGTCTCCAGTGATCACGACGATGTCCAGTCTGAGAAATACTCCTCGCAATCACAATTTCAATCATACGACGACGACTACAAGTCAGAGACATCAGCAAAGGCGACGGTTGTAGCTGCAGCACCACCTTCCACTCTGCCTACTGTGCAAACTACACCAACTCTCGCTCCGATCTTCTTTGGGCAGCCGTCTCAACCGACGTCGGGCAGTTTGACAACCGATGTTGGACAGGCTTACGTCACTCAGCTCGAAAATCGAAAGCAGAGTCTTGACGATTCGACTGCAAGCCCTCCAAAACAAACTACAGCAAGACACACAGCCGCTGGTTGAAGCTATCAAAGCCGAGGAGCTGAAGCCCGCCAAACTCCGCAATACTGAGACGTTACGACAGTGGGTGGCTCGCCGAGACGCTTTGCAGATCGCTTTCCTCTCAGAACAAGCCAACCTCGAAAGTCAACGATCAGCGTGTGTCTCACGTTACTACCAAGACTTGCTCGCGTTCCAGTCACTGGGTCTCATCACTGAGGTGCCGAGCACGTTGCAGCCAATGAAGGTAACCATTGCTGCAGTGGATCGACTCGGAATTTCGGGTGAGTTGGCTAGTCAAGCCCGGCAAACGACAGCAACGGCAAGTTTCCCGACCACACGACCACACGACAACGATGGAAGCTCCAAGGATGATTACAGTGAGGACGAGTTCGCGTCAACTGCTGATGAAGCTCAAAAATCAACCAAGCGGGACGACGATAACAGCGGCGAGATGTCGGAGATTGCGGATGATCAATCGGCCAAGTCTGCTTCGCAGAAATCGGAAGAGGAGGAAGATATCCAGTCGGTGGTTGATGAACACTCAGGTGACGTCGACGAAGACTCGAATGTGGAACAGCAGTCCGTCGTATCTGAAGCCGATGAGCAGGACTATGGCGACGATGACTTCGCATCGGTCTCCGAGAGTACGAAGACCGTGGAGAAACTGGGCGCAAGCAACGGTGGCAGTTCAGCGGAAAGCACGCCTAGCATTGAAGATGAGCAGTCTCAGTCTCCAGCCGAGGATGCTGAAATTGAGGATAGCATCGGTGATGAAGGTGAGGTCGACGATGCTTCTGTCGCTGAAGAGGAAGCTCAAGCTGATGCAGCCGTCGCGAGTGGATCAGTGGAGGCTGACGTTGACGAGTATGCTGAAAGTGACGAAGAGCGAGAGCAAATCTCAGAACAAAGCGATCGTGCAGCATCTGAAGCTGCATACTCGGAGGACAACTTCGAAACTTCAGTCATCCCGGCTCCAGAAGAATCTTCGGCTTCGGCAATGTTGACGTCGCAGTCTGACGACTCATCGACGACCAAGCTGCTTGTTGCTGAAGTTGCCGAGGTATACAGTGAACTGAAGAACGTTGAGGAGCGAGTGGCCGACAAGCTCGAGACGAAGCTGGAGAAGAAGAAGCTGAAAGCACAAGAGCTCATCGAGGCGAAGGAGAAATTGATCAAGCAGCAAGTTGAGTTGTTCCGACGAGAAGAAGAGCGTGTTCAGGTGGATACGATTGCGGAGATCGCTCTTGGCCTTGATGTGAAGGCGGAAGTCGAAAAGGGCAAAGCTACGGTGAAGGAGAAGATCACAAGTGAGTTCGAGGCGCTCAAGCAGACGTACCCAGAGCTTGTTCCGCAGCAAGCGGGTAAGAGCAGAGAACCGCATAAAGCTGCAGCTACGAGCTCACCAGTTAAACCGGCTAGGGTGCCTGATCCAGCGCCAGCGAAGCAGACTGAACAGCCGGACGACAACAGCGGAGGACAGTACTCTGACGACTACGACGAGTACGAGGTCGAATCGATCGAGAAAGACGGAAGTGTCGCGTCGGAGGCAAACGCAGGCGAGGCAACTCAACACTCCGACGAGGTCGACGATGAGAAAGCCAAGGAAGAGGAACACCAAGTCAGTGGAGCCGCGAACGACGATGTCGCTTCGGAGATTGAAGACGTTGGTGAAGACCAGTCAATCGCAGATGAAAGTGCCGACATGGTGGAGGCGAGCGGCGACGAACTGGACGATTACGGCGACGAAGAGTTCGATGTGGCTGCAGCTTCAAGCCAAGGTGGCGATGTTGAAACGAGCGGTGAGGTTGATGAAGACGGTGAAAGCCGCCCGGTGGAACCATCAAATGTACCTGATCGTGACAACACTCAAGCTACACGAGATTCGGCTGATGGGGACGATGATCAGTATGACGACGACTTCGAGCAGAGCATTTCACGACAGTCGTCGATGGCCTCAGGCATCGGGGAGACTCTCGCGAACCCAGTGACACATGAAGCTGAAGCCACGAACGAAGACGACGGAGATAGCCTTGATGGGAGAGGCACTGCAGACAAAGCTGAAGCTCCAGATACCGCACTGGACAGGATGGAGTCTGAGCTGGAGGCTGTTCGCACGCAGACCCACGAAGCTGTTGCGACAACTGCCGCACTTGAGCCAGAAGAGCCGGTGGCTTCAGCTTCTTTGGCTGCTGAAGCAATGCCCATGCCGACTCTGTTGTCGGAGTCACTATCGATCAGCCACGCTGATGATGACTTGGTCACTGCCAGCATGGACGAGCAAACCAAGCGAATTGAGGACCTCAAACGCAAGATCGAGGCACGCAAGCAAGAGTTTGCTGCAGTTCAGAAACAGCTCAAGATCGAAAAGAAGAAAGAGCATCTACGCGACGCCGAGACGCAGCTATGGTCTGAGATGGAACAGTTGGAGTCACAGCTCCTTGCCGACGAGCGGATCTTGGCGTTGACGAGACAGCGTGGCCGACTCGAAGCGATCCAACTTGAGGCCAAATACTCGGATTTGTACTACCACACCTCGGGCAGCGCAGATCTTCTGGAAGGATACGACTTTGTGGAGGACGTGGAGACAGTCAGGTCGCCAGTGGTCAAGCAAGACCACCAGGCTCAAGTGCGACTCACGAGCGTGGAAACCTCGAAGACAGATACTCGCTCAGTATACTCGACCGCAACCATCCAACGCGATGCAGAAACCGACGTCGATTTCTTGCTGGCGTATGACTACGTCGAGGTGGCTGAGCGTCCGTTGTTCACTATTGCAACGAGCACCGACAACCCAGACGAAACCATGACGACGCTTGTCATCGATTCGACTGCGTTGAGTGGTGCTTCCGACCAGCACGCTTCGATGACGACCGAGTCTTTGATTGTGAATACGGATGACCAGCAGCGCGTTGAAACGGAGAACACTCTTGGCAGCAGCAGTCACGTCGGCGATCTTCTCGCTGCGTACGACTTCGTTGAGATGGCGGACCCGGTCACAGCTGGAGAAGCTGACATACTCGATCTGCTGGAGGAATTTGACCACGTCGAACTGGTCGAAGAAGTCGAGACGATGGCCCAGAATACGCTTGAAGTGAACGAGGAATCAACTGACACTGCCACTGTCGAGAAGCAGGATGGAGAGGCTGGAGACGACGAGAGCGTTAAGTCACTGGACGAACGTATCAACGAGTCGCAGTCTGACGAAAAACAATTTGAAGAGCTCCATGGAGATGCAGCTGCCTTTGGTGGACACGAGGCTGAAATGGGCGGCGAGCAAATGGCGGAAGAGGTGCAACTCGAGGCTCGGCTCGTCACCGAGAATGCCAAAGTCGATACGGAAGCTGAAAGCGTCGTTGAGTCCGAAGGCGACCACCTTCGTGAGCTACCACTCGACGTGGTTCCACAACAGGAGGAATTCTCTGGGGAACCAACCGAGAGCGAGTTGATCACACGAGTGACGGACTTGGTGCTGGCACGGCTTCTCCAAGACGCGATTGCCGGTAAGCTAAAGGTCATGACGTTGTGGGGCCGATCGACGACTTACGAAACGGGATTTTTTGTTCAGAAATGAACGCGTCCGCTCGACGTGGGGCAACAGCGGCGACAAGCTCACCCAGTGCAGTGGAGAGTGATGTCGCAGACGAAGTTGACCACGTGGTCCTCCGTGAAGAGTATCAAGTCGATGAACAGTCTGCCAACGAGATCGTCGAAGACAAAGAAGACGTCGAGATTGTTGCCGATGTAGAGGACCACGATTCGCGTCCGCAAAGCATTTACCACGAGAGTACGAGCGAGCGGATAGCAGATCGACTGTTCGACCAGCTCGCCGCGTCGGCTGTGACGGAGGGCGTTCGCCGTCACATGAAGCACAGACTCACTCCCACTCCAGCTCAACTGCGCCCACTTCATCCAGTGGCCGTACAGCACGACCCGGCAACCTCGACGACTCAAGCGACTGATCGAGAACTCGGAGTTTCCATCGTCAATCAGCTCTGTTGGTCAGCAGACGGAGTACGTTTGCTCTGCTCAGTGCTTGAATCTGATGGCAGCCGTCTAACTCATAGCACTTGATGCCATGCGCAGGTTTCGCTTCCACTTGTCAGTGGATGCATCGGCTCCAGACGGGACGTGCAGAACGGGTCTGCAATCTACGACGCAGTCCTCGAGACCGCCGTCGCCGTCCACCGAACTCTCGCTCAGGATCCTTCATTTCAAGCGCTAGGCAGTATTGATATGAAGCTTCAAATGCTGGTCGAGAGCGTCCAGCGAGAGATGGAGGAAAGCGTGTGGAAGCCTCACGAAGCCGCGAAAGAGTTGCTCGATCGGTTCGCACGCAAGGCGCAGGAGGATGAGCAAGGCGAGCTGGACGAGACCGACCTGCGCTTACTGCGCGCCCAGCAGCGCATCGGCAGCAGTCAACTCTTCGCTCACTTTCAGACCGCAGCGATGCACAAACACCCTGTCCACGGCAAGCCCACGGCCGTGGTGACTCCTCGTCTGCGCAGACGCCAAGCGTCGACGGTCTCCTCCAGTGGCCTCGCTTCGCATATCCTTCAACAAGAGGAAGACCGACTCGCCGACGGCATCACCGAGCGGTTGATGAACGAGCTCATCACGAGGGAGCTCCGGGGGTCACCACTGGTGACTCACCAGTGAGCCAGCGACCGCGCCGATGATTGATGATGATCCATTGAGTGGATTGTGCAAGCATGCATTCCGCATTTGCCGGCCACGTCAGATCTCAGCTCCTGATGCAGCCGTGACTCTTCACATCACTGAAGGGAGATGGGAAGACACTTCGATGGCGAATCAGCGATGAAAGCCACCGTCGGATCCTCCCACGAAATGCTGAAGTGCACGCCGACCAGCGAGAAAGAACGATCGCTGGATGGAATGGATGGAGGCCGTTGAAGGCTGCATGGAGACCATTACTGTCGGGTACAACACTACAGTAGAGCATGGAGGCAAGATGTCGATGGCCAGCATAATCATTTGTGTTGTATTGGCATTCTTTCGTTACATAGAGAAGCACACGGCACGCGAGAGAATAAAGTCTATGCCGCCTCCGCGACACCGTCTACTGCTTCAGCTTGGACGCTAGCAGCAGGCGCAGCACGCTCGGCGTGAACAGCGGCATGGCGTTGGCGACCTGCTCATCGCTGAGGTGCTTGGCGCCGCCGATGTGGCCGCGGCAGTGCTTGGAGCCGCAGCGGCAGTCGAACTTCTCGTCCATGTCCCACTCGCTCGTGGCGTAGTCGAACGTGACATACTCGCCTTCCTTGATGGGCTGCGAGGCCACGAACGCGACCTCTGGCGTGTTCTCCGACACCACGAGCCGCGCGTTCGGCTCGCAGCTGTGGTTCACGTACTCAAGGCCACCGGCGAACTCCAGGTGCTTGTCCGTGTCGGCCTGGACAGTGAAACGCGTCGGGCGCGAGTGCTGTAATACACACACACAAAATCCATCCCAGTGAGCACCCTCGTCCATATCCACACACCGCAAATATCACAGAAAACGTACGAAGATGCCAGGGGCCGTGCCGATGACGTCGCCAGGCGCAAAGTCGACGGCGGCGATGCACGAGCTCCAGTGCGCGTCGAGCTGCTCGATGATGTAGCGGCCCTTCGCCGTCGGCGGCATGTAGCGCGTGGGCAGGTTGTCGTTGCTGACCGCCTTCTTGCCGGCGGTCGCAGGCGTGGCGGCCGCAGCCGACAGTGCGCGGCGGCCGGCGCCGTGCGTGAGCGCAGACTGGCGAGGGATCGACAGAACGCGGAGCATGTTGGGAGCTGTTCGAGTGTGCGATCGAAGCGGAAAATGGGGGAGTGAGCGTGGGAGTGTGAGCCGCGTCTTCGTGCGGCACGAGAGGACGAGTAGCCAGACGCTGCACGCTGCCGTGTGGTGTGTCTCTGCCTACGGCCAAGTCAAGTTGGAATCGTGACGCCGCACGTCACAGATGGGTGCGTAGACGGCGACTATTTCGGGAGCTGCTCGTGGGACCATACAAAAATCAAGTATATTTGGCAGTTATGCTGTACCGCAGGGTCGACAGTACGTGGCTACGCGTTTACGTATCCTACATTTTGGATGAGACCGCCGAAGTCAAAGCGGCGGTCGCCCAAACACACACAGAACATTCCCATGGCGCGACATTCGAGAACAGTGAGTTGAGCAGAGCTTGAAGTTGAGACAACGACAGTGATTGTGATGTGACCCCTTCACCCAACCGCCGGTCAGATACCGTATCAAGAGTCCCAGCGATTCACCCAACATTCCTACGAGGATCAAGCCTTGACTCAAGGAGATGCGGAAGAAATGCGACCCAGTGACCACTCGATGCAAGAACAATCGCATCGCGTGCGTGGTCAGTGGAGCTGGTCGCGCGTGGCGCGCTGCTATCCAACAGGCCCGACGCGTCATCACTTCGGTTGAAGTTCAGGTCAACGCTGTGCTGAGGTTTCACAATCAGGTGCGCTGACTGATGATCCAAGCTTCAGTATCATCTAACGCAGGCATCACAGTACACCATCCAGATGGTGGATGAATCGTACTTTGTGTAAGCACCACACTAAGTCTCTCCATTGCTCCAAATTGAAGCCCCCTGTAGGATTTGATCAAGGAAGAGGCCAAAATGAAGGGGGCGATGGCGACGGCGCTGCGCTCGTGCTCGCTGGAGGAGCTCAAGAAGGAGCCCTGGAGGCTCCAGATTCAAGCGGACACGACAGCGGAGCAGTTGCGTGGACTCGTGTTGCGGAATTATCACGTCTTCATCCAAAGTAACCAGAGCGCGACCGTCGTGAAGGAAGAGCTCGAGGAGCTCAAGTACCAAACGGCCGGCATCCTGACAGCGATTCCAGAGCTTAAGCAGTTCTGTGCCAGTGTGCAGGAGGATACCGCCGATATTGTGGCCAGGCACGGCGGCATCCAGTTTGTTTTTGACCATTATCTTGAGGTAAGACGGTGAAAATACGCCGTCGCGTCCTCAGAAGATACGAAATTTGACGTTTCGACGTGTTTTGTGAAGTTGACTGAGCTGCTCGAGATCCCACAACTGCTCGAAGCATGCATCCACAATGAGCTCTACGACTCCGCGTTGGATGTGATCCAGTTCGCGAAGGAGACGTTCCAAAACGACCTCAAATCGAGCGGCACCGGCGGTACCAATTTCGTGATTCAGGCGCTGGTACGATGGACTTCTCAGGTTTGTTGGCTTGAAAACGGTCACTCACGTTTATGTGTACACTGTAGGTTCGAGAAGTCGAGCAAATGACGACGCTGTTGCGTGAGAGTCTGCTGCAGAAGCTGCGAGAGGACCTCCAGCTCGCACTCTGTGTGCGTATTGTCGGCTTCTTGAGACGTCTGGACGCACTCGTGCACAGTTTCTCGAGCGAAAACGGCACAGCAAACAACAACACGGCACTCGTTGGTACCCCAGAGTACGAGCGCCAGCTGAAGGAAGAGTTCCTGCGATGCCGAAGTGCCTGGTTGGCTTCGTTGGCACGAACGCTGTCGACGACGGACGCCTATCAGTTCGTACGTAGTGTGGGTTTCTTGCATTGGGTGTGATGTGGAGTGAGCTGACCAGTTGAGCGTACGCCGTAGACCATTCAACTCATCGATATCAAGCGCACGAGCTGGTTCGACATGATCACGCAGTACTCGGCGATCTTCGGCAGTGAGAATGTGGACGGCAAAGTGGACCCGCCGCTCTGTCGCTGGGCCACCACGACGGTTGCGGACTTTATCCAAGTACTCATGCGGTACGCAAGTCTTGTGGGATGCGGGGATTCGTGGGTTGCAGACTGCTCACCGTTCCTTTTATCTCTTTTTCGTGTAGGCAATTACCGCGAATCGACGATTTCAGCTCGCTTGCCACCGTTCTCGAGCAGAGCCTCTTCTTCGGCGGCTCCCTTGGTCGCGTGGGCGTCGACTTCCGTGCCGTATTGGTCGTGTATTTCGAGGACCACGTGTACGACTTGATGGCACAGACCTGGAATGGAGCGTGTCGAGACTTCCAGGAGAGCCTCAGCGCCCACACGCTGACGGGATCGTCGTCGTCCGCTGCATCCAGAACCCCGATTGTGTTGGCCTCGTACCGTCACTCGCTCACAAGCCTGACGTCGCAATCGCCGTTCGCTACCAGTGGAGACGAAGACTTCTCGCCACCGCGAGTTCTCATGTCCTTCCCGCTTCTCGCCGAGTTCACGAACGCGCTGCTCACGTCTTTCAACGACCTTCGACTCTGCACCATCGTCTCACTTCAGAATCGGCTCGCGAAGCGACTGCAACACACCCTCGTGGCGATGCTGCTCGTCATTAAGGACTTCATCTCGGAGAATCAGCTCAAATTGCAGCTACGCCGACCGAATGACGAGGTGCCAAATGAGACCACAAAGCAGAACAAGGCGCGCGTGCTCGCAGACTCCATCCGTGATATGAACGAGGTGAGTTTCCATTGCGATTTACGCTCTGAACGGTGCTCTAACGACTCGCTGTGTCATTTTTTAAGGTCATTGCGAGTGAGTTGCTACCATATGTCACGCGCTGCTTCCAGCGTCTCTTCCCTCCGACAAAGCCGTCGAGCAAAAGCGCGTCAGCTTCCGATATCATTGACATCGCCGCACTCACGCAGCAAATGAACCAACTCCAGCTCCTGGTTGTAGCAGCCTGAAGACACTGGTAGAGGCGTCAGCGAACTGGAAATCTACTCGTACTTTGCGTCGACCGTCAAATTCACAATTCCCCGTCTAGTTCTGTAGGACACCCGCCGCAGGGAACGGCAGTCGTAAGCCGTCGTACGCCATCTCGACGACCAATCCTTCGCGATCGCTGACTTCCCGAAGTTTTTTACCTTCGCGGTCGAAGTCGAATTCGTGGCTCATGCCCGTCAGTAGCGTGCGCTTGGGGCGAATCGTCTTGATCTCGCGCAGCACGTCGTCCAAGTTCATGTGCGTCGAGTGGTAGTTGGAGACGTACAGCGCATCGATGATCAGCACGTCGACCTGGGGCTTCCGTGGATCGTTGAGGAACGCGCTCGTCTCTTCCGTGAATTCGCTCACATCCGAAATGTACACGAAGCGCACGCCGAACTCCGAGCCGAACTCAAACGCACTCGACAGGTATCCCTTGCCGTGGACGACTGGGAAGGGCACGACCTTGAGACCGCAGACATCGAAAGGCTGGAACCAGTCGAACAGCTTCCACTGCAATTTCGCGACCCAGCGGAACGGCACGGGCGTGATGTTGGCCTCTCGCTGGGCGCGCTCTTCCTCTTTCTCCATGAGATACTCGAACTTGCCGGCCATCTCTTGCTGCGTCGCCGCGCTGCAATGCAGACCCATGGGCTCGTGCGGCTTCTTAATGCTTTCGCCGGTGTCCTTGTCGGTCGTGGTGTCAAACTTCTGCACCTCACGCAAGTCGTCAAGTCCAAGACACGCATCAGCGTGGCCGTGGGTGAGAATCACAGCGTCAATGTGGGTCACGCCGAGCTGAGGGAACACACGCAGCACTGATTCACGGAAGGTCTTGCCGCAGTCGATGAGGATGCTGGTGCCGTCAGTCGTGTTGCGGACGAGCAGGCTCGGGTTCAAGCGGCGATTCTTCGAGTTCGGGTCGGCGTGGGCCTCCATGCAGACCTGACAAGTGCCCGCGAGCACGCATCGCATCGCAGGGATCGCCGAGGAAGGGCCGCAGCCCAGCACCACGACTTCCATCGTCGTCGTCTTCACTTGTGCGGGTCGTTTCAGGTTGAGCAGAGCTCCTCGCGCGATCAGATCTATATCTGAGTCTGTCATTGTTGAAATTACCACTTTGGTTTTCACAGTACAAAACCGTTTTAGCCATTCTGGTTTTCAGCAAAACACGGTGTTGGGACCGTTTTGCTGGACGGATCCATTACTCACGGGTTTCGGTCAGGTCTGAACGAACCCATTTTTGCAGTTTGATGGAGGTCCAGTGTCCCGAGAGTGATGGTCTGCAGCAGTCAGCTCGCCTGTCAGCAGCACAACCCAGCGAAGACTCGAAGCGGAGCTCCTCGCCCGGTTTCGTGTTCACGCGCTCATCAGCTCCTCGCGCGCGACCCGCCAGCGCCGACCGCCAGCGCCAGTTCCGAAAACGCCCAGCAGCGCACTCTAGTCTCGAAGGAGAGAGAAAGAGGCGCCATGGCGAGCAATCTGGAGCCCATCAACGTCGACGCCATCATCGAAAAGCTTCTCAGCGTCCGTAATGCACGTCCTGGCAAGCAAGTGGACCTTAGCGAGTCCGAGATCCGCGGACTGTGTCTGCATTCACGCGAGGTGCTGCTCAGCCAGCCCATGCTACTAGAGCTGGAGGCACCCATCAAAGTCTGCGGTGCGCGGATGCACGTGAGCGTTGCGGTGGCGTGACGGATTGTGACTGATGAACGGCCATTTGCACAACTAGGCGATATCCACGGCCAGTACTATGACCTTCTACGCTTGTTCGAATACGGTGGCTTTCCACCGGAGTCAAACTACCTCTTCCTAGGGTAGGCAGCTCTCATTCTAGCAATATCCCTATCACATTAAGGTCCTAACGCTCGACTAAATCTGATAGCGACTACGTCGACCGTGGCAAGCAGAGTCTCGAGACGATCTGTTTGCTTCTCGCGTACAAGATCAAGTACCCAGAAAACTTCTTCATCCTGCGCGGCAACCACGAAAGCGCGGCGATCAACCGCATTTACGGCTTCTACGACGAATGTAAGGGCCATTGTTCACTCCGCTTCGAAACACCATGAGCTGATGTTCCATTTCTATGTTCGTGCAGGCAAGCGCCGCTACAACATCAAGCTATGGAAGACTTTCACGGACTGCTTCAACTGCCTTCCCGTCGCCGCAGTGATCGATGAGAAGATCATCTGCATGCACGGCGGTCTCTCACCAGAGCTGAGCCAGTTGGAGCAGATCAAGCGTCTTCTGCGACCGAGCGACGTGCCCGACACTGGGCTCATGAGCGACTTGCTGTGGTCGGACCCAGACAAGGACATCATGGGCTGGGGCGAGAACGACCGCGGCATCTCCTTCACGTTCGGACCGGATATCGTGCGACAGTTCCTCAAGCGCCACGACTTGGAGCTGATCTGCCGAGCCCACCAGGTCGTCGAAGACGGATACGAGTTCTTCGCCAAGCGTCAGCTCGTGACGCTGTTCTCCGCTCCAAACTACTGCGGCGAGTTCGACAACGCAGGCGCCATGATGTCGGTGGATGAGAACCTGCTGTGCTCGTTCCAGATCCTGAAGCCGGCAGAGAAGAAGCAGCGCTTCGGCGTCGGCAGCCTGCGCAACCCGTCGTCGCCTTACTGAGTTTGACTGCTCCTACAGTACGTCGGTCTGCATGTGTCATCGTGTTCGTGGAAGACTCAGATTTTCGAAACGTGATAAATTGGGTGAAGCTGCCATCCTTCGTCCTTGCCTTTCTGTTCGTTGGTTGCTCGGTATTCGAGGTGGGCCGCCGAGAAACAGAGCGGCTCATCACACAGCGCACGCCTGACACAGGCAGCACAAACGCAACACGGGCAGCCACGTGTGGGTCTGGCGGTGCGCGCCGAGCAATTTCTTTCGGCGGAGACGCGCAGGCACCGTGGGACCACGAGAACATGGCTCCACACGAAGAGCTGCAATCCAGTGCGCGCCGCGTGTCACCAAGGTGTCAACAACTCACTTCAATGCTACGTCGTGGACGCTGATTGGCTAGAATAGGTATCCATGAACAATTTTTCAGCCAATCATGTAGACATACGTCAGCCCTCGCGACTGTTCGCCCTGCCACGTGTTGCCGTGGGTCGACAAAGCAGCCACGCGGACGTCGACCACCGCCAGCGCCATGCCGCCGCCACTGCCCTCCGCCATCCCGGGGGGCAAACCTCCCCAGCGCGTCCACTGTGATGCATACGTTAGTTTAGACTACTGCAGCCTTGTTGCTTCCTTCGCTATCTGTTGGTAGGTTGTTGGCCACCACACCACATTTCCTTCGAGGATACGTTTCCTCTGCCACGTCAGCTCGTACTTAGCCGAGCATCTGCAGTTCTCGCTCGTTCGGCTGTGTTGGCATCAAACGCGTGGCAACGTGACCTCATTCCACTTGCGTTTCGTATGGTATACTGACTCCCATACATTTTGTCGACCTCCTTCTAGAAATCCATTCTCCCATGTGAGGGGATCTTCGGCGCTTTTGGATCGCGCCACCACATTGGGGTCATTATCGCTTTTTCCGGACAGCCTCCAGCTCCCAGAACTACCGAAAGAGAAGATGAACATCGTCAAGATCCTGGCGCTCGCCGCCGTGACCTCGGCCGGCGTGGCGTTCGCCGACGACGACAACAAGAACGGCCCGCGCGGCCCGGTGATCGGCATCGATCTCGGCACGACGTACTCGTGCGTCGGCGTCTACAAGGACCAGAAGGTCGAGATCATCGCCAACGACCAGGGCAACCGTATCACGCCGTCGTACGTGGCGTGGGACTCGAACGACGAGCGTTTGATCGGCGATGGTGCCAAGAACCAGGCCACGATCAACCCGGAGAAGACGCTGTTCGACGTCAAGCGTCTCATCGGCCGCTCGTACAACGACAAGTCGGTCCAGGCCGACAAGAAGCTGCTGCCGTACGAGATCGTGAACAAGGAGGGCAAGCCGTTCATCCAGGTCACGGTCAAGGGCGACAAGAAGCAGTTCTCGCCAGAGGAGGTGTCGGCCATGGTGCTCACCAAGATGAAGCAGATCGCCGAGGCCTACATCGGCCGTGAGGTGTTCGACGCGGTCGTGACGGTGCCAGCCTACTTCAACGACGCCCAGCGTCAGGCCACCAAGGATGCCGGTACCATTGCCGGTATGACCGTGCAGCGTATCATTAACGAGCCAACGGCCGCTGCCATTGCCTACGGCATTGACAAGAAGGCCCAGGGTGAGAAGAACGTGCTGGTCTTCGACCTTGGCGGCGGTACCTTCGATGTGACCCTGCTCGCCATTGACGGCGGTGTGTTCGAGGTGCTGGCCACCAACGGCGACACCCACTTGGGCGGTGAGGACTTCGACCAGCGTATCATGCAGTACTTCATCAAGAAGTGGAAGAAGGACAAGAACATTGACATCGGCAAGGACAAGCGTGCGCTCCAGAAGCTGCGTCGCGAGGCCGAGCGTGTCAAGCGTGCCCTGTCGACCCAGGCTCAGGCCCGTCTTGAGATTGAGTCGCTCCTCGACGGTGAGGACTTCACGGAGGCGCTCTCGCGTGCTCGTTTCGAGAAGCTCAACGAGGACCTGTTCAAGAAGACTCTCGGCCCAGTCGAGAAGGTCCTCAAGGACGGTGGCCTCAAGAAGTCGGAGGTCGATGAGATTGTGCTTGTCGGCGGCTCGACCCGTATCCCGAAGGTCCAGCAGCTCATCAAGGACTACTTCAACGGCAAGGAGCCATCGCGTGGTGTGAACCCAGATGAGGCCGTTGCCTACGGTGCCGCCGTCCAGGGTGGTATCCTTGGTGGTGAGAACGATGACACCGTCAAGGACATTCTGCTCATTGATGTCGTGCCGCTGTCGCTCGGCATTGAGACTGTGGGTGGTGTCATGACCAAGCTGATCAACCGTAACACGGTGATCCCAACCAAGAAGTCGCAGACCTTCTCGACCTACCAGGACAACCAGCCTGCCGTGCTGATCCAGGTGTTTGAGGGTGAGCGTGCCATGACCAAGGACAACCGTCTGCTCGGCAAGTTCGAGCTCACTGGTCTGCCGCCAGCTCCACGTGGTGTGCCACAGATCGAGGTCAGCTTCGAGGTGGACGCCAACGGTATCCTGCAGGTCGGTGCCGAGGACAAGGGCACTGGTAAGGCGGAGAAGATCACGATCACGGCCGAGAAGGGCCGTCTCTCGCAGGAGGAGATTGAGCGCATGGTCAAGGAGGCCGAGGAGTTCGCCGACGAGGACAAGAAGATCAAGGAGCGCATCGACGGCCGTAACGGCCTCGAGGGCTACCTGTACAGCCTCAAGAACAACGTCGAGGACAAGCTCGCCGACAAGATCGACGAGGACGACAAGGAGACTGTGCTCAAGGCTGTCCAGGACGCCATGGACTGGCTCGAGGACAACCAGGAGTCGGACAAGGACGACTTCGAGGCCAAGCAGAAGGAGGTCGAGAAGGTCGTGAACCCAATCATGGCCAAGGTGTACCAGGCCGGTGGCGCGGCGCCAGAGGGCGGCGACGATGAGGAGGACGACCACGACGAGTTGTAAGCGCGACGCTCTCGACCCGTGCATCTCTCGTTTTGATCTCGCTAGCTTTATCGTTTTGTGACTGTACTCTTATTAACGCGCTTGGCGCGACCCTTCCTTCCGCCTAAATAGCAAGTGTGAACGAAAAAGCCTCTGTTGTTTTGAGTCTGGTCCTTTATCTGACCAACGGAGGAGCTGTCCAGAGCAACTCCAAGTGGCTACATTTCGAGAAGATCCACACAAGGGAGGGGATGGGTACACTCTAACCAGACACCTCCAAAAGTATCCACGCGACCCCTGGCGCGCAACAAACCAACGTCGAGCGATCCATGGAGTCGTCCACTCCGCCAGCGTTCTCTACTCCTCGAAAGGCTCACGATGACGAGCCTCGTCAGCTCTCCCCGCGTGCTGCCACACCTGTAGAGCCGCTATATGACGTTGGGGATTTGGACGAAGTGCGGGCCGCGGCGGCGGTCACGATCCAGCGGCTCTTCCGCTGCCGCCACGCTCGGAAGCAGTTCCGGCAGATGCTCGAAAGCGTGTTTGCCAAGTTCTACGACGAAGACTCGGGTCGCTACTACTACCACAACACGCGCACGGGCGAGACGACGTGGGAGAAACCAAAGCTTCTCAAGGGAGAAGAGGACGTCGCACTGGCAGGCGTGTACGGCAATGATGGTGAGCCTGGAGCATCGACAGCGCAGGCTTCAGAACAGGAGCGACCACCGACACATCCAGAGTCTGAGGACGGAACCAAGCTTGAGGACGCGAGTGGGGAAGAGGAGGATGCCGACGAGGAGGACGGCGAAGGTGACGAGGAGGATGGAGAGGAGGAGGAGCAGGAAGAAGAAGAAGACGATGGCGAAGTCAGGGACGAGTGGGGGTACACTGCTCATGAACGGGAGCTCGTGAAGCAGCAGTTTGATCGTTTCGACTCGGACAAGAGCGGCTCCATTAGCGCCAAGGAGCTGCTCAAGCTAATGGATACTCTGGGTGAGCAGCTCACGCTCAAGAACGTGGAGGATATGATCAAGCAAGTGGATGCGAACTCAAACGGCGAGGTTGAGTTCGAGGAGTTTCTCCAGATCCTAAGGCGCCAGAAGGATCGCAACCAGTACTCGGCATCACTGGAGCTGGCGCTGCTCTTCGGTCCGAAAGAGCTAGAGAATCTGAAGCGCCAGTTCATGAAACTGGATCTGGACGGCAGCGGCTTCATTGATGAGAACGAGATCCAGGCGCTGATCAAGAAACTAGGACGACAAGTGGAAGAGTTTGATCTCAAGGCCATGCTGCTGGAAGTCGACGCCGACGGCAGTGGATCCATTGGGTTCAATGAATTCCTCCAGATCGTGGCGAGTATGATGAAAGAAGGCGACAAGCGCAGTGGGTTTGCCGCTCTCTTGGATTTGGGCATCGCTCAGGGCGTACTCAACGAACTCAACGATGTGATGAAGGCGTCCAAGACGCTAGTGTACGAGTGGTGGAACGCCGACTTCATCGCTGAGCAGAAGCGAATCGAAGCGAAGCGAGAGCGCCGACGCAAGCAGGAAGAGGAGCGGCGTCGGCAAATGGAGATCGACCGAGCAGCCTTCGCCGAGTACGAGGCCCAACTAGCTGCTGAGCGAGCAGCGCGAGAAGCCAAAGTGGACGGCCTCCTGATTGAGACCGAGTTTGCAGGTGACAATCTCAACTACCCCGTACCAGGCCAGTACGTCCGCGTCCACTACGCTGGAGCCTTCGAAAAAGGCGGCGCTATCTTTGAGTCGACGCGTAAACGCGGTGGCGCTCTCGAGTTTTGTGTGGGCGTCGGCCACTTGATCAAGGGCTTTGACCTGGCGTTGCAGCGCATGAGCGTGGGCGAGACGGCCAAGGTGACCATGGCCCCCATGTTGGCCTACGGCGTCAAGGGCCGGCCGCCCAAGATTCCCCCGATCGCCACGCTGGTGTTCAAGATCGAGCTCATCAGCATCAAGGAGAAGTTGCATCTCGCGCAGGACCTGAGTGCAGGCGACGACAGCTAACAGGACTGCAGAAAATACCCACATACCCTTCCGTGCCGTCTGATGAACATGGATCACTTCACGCGGAGGACACATTGATGGACCGATTTATGCACCATTGGCCGACATCAATGTCAGCATCAGTGGGATGACGCTAAAGAGGATCTTTCGCATTGTCTCCCATGGTGATCCGCCCCTCGTCGTCCATGTTGCGATGGGAGAAGGATCGCATTGATGAGACCGCTTCCAACTTCACGAGGCAGCCTCGCGCGTTCACCATACTAATCAGAGACGCTTGTGCGGATGTGACGTCCTCTCCATCACTGCTCCTCCTCGCGAGCTGCCCTGGCTCTGGAACGCCTGTAAACGGCGGACACCAGCCAGTGTCGGTCCTCCGTCTCCGCCTCGCGACGCTTCCTTCCATGCTGTATCCATGTATCCATGATTAGTTGGATTCGTAACCCTTCGATTTCTGGTCGGCCATTGGCTATATTTAAAAATACGCGCATCTCATTGGCTGTAATCTAGAATCAGGATTGCTGGAACATCTGGGGCTTCACTGCCACTTCAACTTGCGGAGCTTTTGGTGGAACCGGTCCATCCACAGTGTTGGGCGAACAGAGGACGCAGAACACGGAGCGCACAGACGCTGGCGTATGTGTTTCTCACGGCCGGCGAGCCTGCCGCAGGGTCCGACGTGCTTCCATATCTTCAGAATCCAGCCCTGCCTCACCCAGCTACCGCCCGCGTGAGTGGATGAATGCACGCATTTCATCCCGCGTTACGTTACGGTACAGCTCGTCGGGCGTGTGGATTCCACGAACAGACAAAATGCATCCGTGTGTCGACGCAAATTCTAACAGAATCAGACAAAAACAGGGCTCATGGAGGGCGATCTTTCTTCCACCACGTAGAAAAACGGAGCCGAGTGGCCAGTCCCAATTCAGTGGAGCGGACGAGCCACGCGTGGGCGGCCATACACTGCCTCTAGTTTCTTTCCGAGCGACACCGGCGCTCTCTATGACGCACGTGTAGGGATTCTAACCGCGTGGGAATTATTGTTCTGGCGCCACAAGACGTACGCGCTGCCACGTCACTTCTGCTCTCCCCTTCTCGCTCCGCCGCTCTCCGCTCCGCTGTCTCGATCGTTGCCTTCCGCTCCTTTTGCTCTCCGCTCTTTTTGCTCTCCGCCAGAGTGTCCGTCCGTCTGCTGGGGGATCTCTCATTCGGGAACTTCCCCCCTGAGAACCACCGTCCGCTGCCTCCCCCTTCGGTCCTCCATCGGAAATCCTACTCCATACGCCAAGGGAAACATCGCCACCATGCGCGCGCGCTCTCGCACCGCCACGCCGCTTACGACGCCCAGCGGAGCCTCCTCGCCCTCCGTCCGCCGGGGTCTCTACGCCTACGTCGGCCACCGCGTGGTGGAGCTGCTCACGGAGCCGCAGCTCGTCGACCACGCCGTCAGCGTCTTGCCGCAACTGCACTCGGTGACCACGCGGCCTCACTTCCACGGCCCCCACTGGACCACGCTCCGCAAGAAGAACGGCGTGGAGCTGTACGAGTTCGACCCAGCCGCCAGCGGAGCCGTGATCGCCCCCGTGGCTCGCCGTGGCTCCGGCGTGCCGGCTCCTCCGTCCTCCACGGGCTCCTCCACTCGCTCCACCGCCCCAGCAGACTCGTGGCTTGACGGCCGCCCGCCCTCGTCGACGCGAGCGACGCTGCCGCACGGCTTCCAGACCCAGTACAAGCTGCCGAACCCAGGCATCGACATGTCCTACGCCGTCGTCGCGCAGTGTGAACTCGAAGGCCACGTGAGCGACGTCATCGACGTACTCTTCAACGACGAGCCCATCGAGTTCGAAGCCTCCATGAAGACCCTGTGGGGCAACAAGCTCAAGCGAGGGGATCTCCTGCTCAGCCGCAGCGTCCAGGGCCGCTCGCTGTCCTTCCTGGACAACAACGCCCCTGCCCCGGACGTCTCAGGGGCCGCCCACATCGACGACTTGGCGGTGCCACTGCCGGGGACTCTCGCTATCAAGACTGCCACTGTCGGTGCGGGCTTGAGCTTCAGCCGCAAGACCCACGGCGCGGAGAAGCTGTGCTACACGAGCTTCACGCAGTGCTCGCCTCACAACCGAGAGGCGTTCCACGTCGTCAAGACGCTGCCGCTCCACATCCACGACCAGATCGCGTGCGGCAAGACCCACATGGCCTTACGCGACACGAGCGTCGACCACATCGCCGTCGGCTACCACTTGACGAGCATGGAGAGCGTGCTGGGCGGCGCCCGCACGCGGCTCGTGATCTGTGCGTACGCGTCAGCCGTCTCCAACACGACAGTCTCACGTGCGAGCCAGCTGCACTGGCACCCACGCATGGGCGGCAACGTCCGCATGAGCTTCGGCAGCTCGCAGCGCGAGGGTGTCAACTCGGACGTGCGCCGCGTGGTGATGATGCTCGCCAAGGCCGCACGAGAGTTCCAGCAAGCCGTGCGCCAACGCCGCTTCGGCGGCCAGCGCTTCGTGTACTTCCCGACGGACCGCAACAGTTGCCGTTCGGTGGAGCAGAGCTGCGTTGTGTGTCTGCGCCGGTTCGGTCTCTTCCGCAAGGACCACTACTGCCAGTTGTGCACGCATCTCGTGTGCCGCAACTGCAGCAAGAAGCACAAGGTCGAGCCATTCGCTGGCAAAGTGCGCGAGAACCGCATCTGCTTCCCGTGTGTGGCTCGCGTCGACACGAGCGCGTTCCACGACGAACAGCTCTGGAGAAACATGGACCGCCCCGTCGTCGTCGACTCGGACGCCATCTCGCCTCTCGCGTACGACGCATTCGATGTGATCATGGAAGGAGAAGACGAAAACGTGTCTCGCGAAGGCTCCAAGCTGACGAAGGAGACCGCTGCCGTGGATGAGCTCAAGACGGCGCACGGATTTGACCGCAGCTACGGGTCTGCCGATTCTGGCTCGACGCCAAAGTCATCGACGCGCCCAGAGATTCAAGTTGCCCACGATCTGTTCTCGCCACATCCGAACCGCCGCGCCTCTGCGCTCGAAGCGCTCTCGCGAGCCGTGTTGGAAGCTCGCAACTCGACCGACAGTGGGAGTTTCCAGTTGAACAAATCACGTCGTGGGATGGATCCGGCACTCGTGGACATGTACCTGGAGGAGAAAGTCAAGACGCGCAGCAGTCTCACGTCGCGGTACAACGAGAAGCCCACGTCGGCGGTCCCGGCGTCGACCAAATCGGACCAGATGCAATTGTTCTCGGTGTGCTACCCTCGAGCCAACCCGACGGCTGCTTCGTTGCTTTCCGTCACGTCCCCGCCACTCCACGCCAGTCCTCCTCCACTGCCCTTCACAAGTGCAGTGAGCCGTGCGAGCCTCACCGCTGCTGCCGTCGATACTGTGGCGTTTGACTCAATTTGTGAGGCCGCTGTGCAGCGACTTGACTACGCGTTGGCATTCATCGCGATCAAAAGACGCAACGGCTCGCGCCAGATCATCGGTCTCCACCAGGCCTCCTCGCTGCGCTACCGCTTTCCTCGCCACGCAGATCTAGCGAGCTACTGCCCACGCTTCGTGGCGTCCACCGATGCAACACCGATGATCATCGTCGAGCCCATGCTGGACATCCGCTTCCACTACTTCTCGCTGGTCCACGACGCACGCATGCGCTTCTTCGCGCAGTTTCCACTTGTCGGCGTGTCTGCTGTGAGGGGCGATGTCGTCGGCGCGTCGCTGTGTGTGCTGGATGTGAACGCACGCGACCAGTGCATCTCGAAAGAAGAGTTTGTGACCGTCGAGACGCTGTGTGCAGTGGCCTCGGACCTCGTCAACTGCATCGGCAAGTGATCCTCCTCGATGGATCGTCGTCCCCAAGTGTATGTGATTGTATGTGTGCATGCGTGTGTGTGGCTGTCTGTGATCTTGCGTGTGGCTTGGATGTGAGAGTGTGATTCTTCGTACGTCAGTATAGTCTCAGTGATTCGCTTCGATTGGAGAGGTATTTTTGCTCGACGTGTCTTCTGTGTGAGCTTCTCATTCCGAGATAGCTTGACAACAAAATGAAGGGATCTGATCCTGGTTCTTGCCTGCTCTTGTGTCCCCTGCACACACACATACGCTGTCACTTGATAGAGCTGAACCAGCTACGCCGCCTCCTTCGAAGCCCGCTTCTCCCACGTGAGTCACTATGGATGAAAACCAGAAGCAGCACGTGCGTACTCCTCGGTCTCTCCTACGCTGCGGTATCAGAGATGAAGCGGTGGGAACTGAATGTGAGATGGCTCTGTTAGCTTCGCGATGACTTGCAGTTCGCGATCATGAAGGCGGAGCAGCTCACGGTGCTGGACCCGCGAGCGCCACCGTCGTCAAAGAAGCACCCGATGGAGGTCAAGTCTCTCCAGGACGTGTTTGCAGTCTTCGGCTACACCCCCGATGATTACATCGACAAGCACGACCAGTGTACGATCTTCAAACGCATTCGAGGCGAGCTGGAGGATCTGCTGCGTGATTTATCGGCGAACACCAAGAAATACGACAAAGCAATTCTACTGCGGGACCGACTGCGGCTCATCAAGAAGGAATTCATCGAGACGCAGGGCAAGTACGAGCACCGTCGCCAAGACAACGAGCAGACCCACTTCCAACGCGGTGCCACGCTCTCGAAGAAACGCTGTGAGACGATATGCGACCAGCGGACCGTCGAGTCGGAAAAGGAGATCCAGTACAAGAAAGCGGATCTACTCAAGACGCACGCAGTGGAGCAGGAGCAGCTGGAGAGCTTCCTGCGTCGACTGCCAGAGCCTCACGTGAAGTTCTCGACGCTGTTGCTTGAGCTCAAGAACACGGAGAAGAACCTGGCCAAGCTCAGGCTCTTTGAAGACGCCAAGACCGTGTACGTCAAGGCAGATTCCATGGAGAAGGAAGAGCGCCTCAAGAGCACAGCAGTGAGTGATATCGCTATCACTGGGTCGTGCGAACTGCAATGCTGACAGACTCATTGTAGAAATTCGAGAAGTTCAAAGAGACCAAGCGTGCGCTGCTACTGCAGAAGCAGCAGGAAGAGCTGGCGGAGCTGGACGAAAAGCTCATGGAGAAGCGCTACATCCTCATGCGCGCCAACAGTCGGAATCGCAGCATGTAGGTCGCTGTGCTGTGGGAGGGGAGGTATTCGATGCGCACTGAGCGGTGTGTTGTGGCGTGACAGTGAGACGCAGCGTGTGAAGAACCTGCAGCACGACATGGGCCACGCCCACGTGATGGACAGCCACGACAAGAAGGTATTCTCCACGAACCCGACGCCGTCCGTGCGCAAGCACCACGGCGTCACGGCGAGCACGTTTCGTGGCCAGCAGCTACTGAGCACAGTCCAAGGCAAGCGGCTCGAAGTCGCGAGTCTGTGCGACATCCACGACACCGAGAGCGGCTTCGTGCCCCACGGATCGGTACGTAACCACAAGGACTCATGATGGCTCCACGCGGTGATCTCACGGCATGAGTGTGCACCTGCTGCATCCACCAGGTCATCTACAGCGACTGAACGTCCATACACCGTCCATGAATTCAACAAAGCACAACTGTACCCATCTTGATCTCCTTTGCTCACACGTCACACATATAATTTACCACGGGTGAGCCTTCATATCGGATAACGAAGGTGTCACGGTTCCACCATGCGCTTCATCGCACGTCCCCAGATCGAATCGACCGACGAGTTCCACCGACCGAGTCACGACGAAGATGAAGCCGGCGACGCGCATGATCACGCGCCTCCAGGGCGCTGGGCGCATGCTGCAGCGCACCGAAGCCCAAGCTATGAAGGCGGCCGTGAATGCCACGCCGCTCACGCAGCAGCGCTCGTTTGTCAGCGTGCGCCGTGTCGCCGCGTCCACGAAGAGCGCCGCCATCCGCACGATGAGCACGGCCACGTCGGCCGACGACGAGCACGCGCAGCACCAGAGCCAGTCGCAGGACCCGTTCGCGAACCCGGAGACGCTGATCCTCGACAGCGCGCTCAAGCACGTCGGTGAATTCGGGTACGCAGTTTAGTGTAGAGCCCGGAAGATGTAGTGGCTGTGGGTTTCTCACCAGGTTCTTGTGTGTGCACGTAGCTGGAGCCTGGACGCACTGGCGGCGGGCGCCAAGGCCGTGGGCTACCCGTCGGTTGCGCACGGCATGCTTCCACGTGGCGCGATTGAGCTGGTCGACTACTTTATGGACAAGAGCTACCAGACGACCCGCGAGACGCTGATCGCCAACACGGCGCAGCTGCAGGCCATGAGCGTGACCGACCGCCTCAAGTTCGGTGTGCGCACGCGCCTCGAGCTGAACGCGCCAGTACTTTGCTCGTGGCCGCAGGCGATGGCGCTTGGTGCATCGCCGCAGAACGCGCCGACCACGGTGCAGAAGCTGGCGCAGCTCTCGGACGAGATCTGGTACTTTGCCGGCGACAAGTCGACGGACGCGAGCTGGTACACCAAGCGCGCGCTGCTCACGGGCATCTACGCGAGCACGGAGCTGTTCATGCTCTCTGACGAGTCGCCAGACTTTGTGGAGACCTGGAAGTTCCTGGACCGCCGCATCGAAGAGACCATCATGCTCGGCGAGCTGCCTCGCAATGTACGGGAAATGTTTCAAGGGGATCCGAGCATCTAATATGGCTGCTAACTGCGTTTATTATGTGTGTTTGATAGCTGGGTGACGTCGCGGGTATGGTGAACATCGGCATGCAGTCGATCCTGTCGGCGGCCGTGTCGCTCGCCGGCCCGCTGAGCTCGCAGATCATCCAGAACTCGCCGCTGAGTCAGGTGCCGAACCCGATCTCGGCTCTCGGCAACGTCGTGCCGCCGTCTGTGGCCGCTGGCCTCGCGTCCGCGGGCTTCCCTCCGAACCCGCTCACCGGCGTGGCGCCGCAGACACCGTTCCCGCACGGCAACGAATTTGAGCCGAAGGACCTGCACGAAATCGATGAAGAACTGGAGAAGCTCGGCGGCTCGGACTCGCACCGCAAGTAAAGAGGATCTGTAGATTCGCAAGCTGTCCCCCAATTCCACGTACGCTTTCAGTGGTGTTCTACTCGGCGGCGTCTGGCTGATCGTTATCTTTCTTCTCCCCGCCGTCTTCCTCTTTCTCCCCTTCCTCCTCTCCGTCTTCCTCCTCCTCCTCCTCCTCCTCTTCTTCTTCCTCCTCTTCATCGCCGCCGTCTTCCTCGTCGTCGCTCTCATCGGCCTCCTCCTGGTCTCGCATCTTCTGCTCCAGGAACGCCTTCTTCGCTGCGGCCTCCGCCTCGCGCTTGTCGCGTCTCGCCTGCTTGAGCCCCGCAATCCGCTCTTCTTCCTCTCTCTCCATACGCTCGGCCTCTTTATCCCACCACGCGTACTGCAGATCCTGCACACGCAGATCGTCGCGCACGCGAAGCAACTTCCGATACCAGGCTTCCTGTTTCTCTGCCGCCTCGAGCTGTTCGCGCTTCACCAGTCGGATCGCGTCGCCCAGGATACACAGCGGCCATTCCTGCTTGAACACCTCGGTCTTGTCCGGTTGAATGAGCCTCCCCGGCCCGCAGATGCGGTTCTCTTTCCAATACCCAGCGTAGGAGTACCCGAGCGCATTGGTCTCCGTGCCTTTGCCATGGCGCTTGTTCTGGTAGAATTCTCCTTCGTAATACGTATTACTCGCGGCGAAAGACAGCTTTCCCTGGCCGCAGCGCATCCCGAGCCGGAACTCGCCCTCGTACTTGTAGCCTCTTGCAATCTCCATCACCCCGTAGCCGTGGAACTTGCCGTTCTCGAAGCTGCCCGTGTACTTGACGCCGTTCGGATAGATCACCACTCCAGCTCCATGCGGTAGGCTGTTCTTCCACGCGCCGCGGTACTTCCCTCCGTCGGCAAACGTGTACACGCCCATTGGCCCGTGCATTTCGCCGTCCTTCCAGCGGCCGTTGTATGTGAAGTACACGTGCTTGCCATGGCTTTCAAGCTGCCCGCGGACTTGCGGCGCGAGCCCTGGCGGAGCGTTTTGCTGGGGCACCTCCGGAATGATCTCCAGCCTGTCGATCTCCTCCTGGGTCGCGTCGATGTCGCGGTCTTTGATAATAGGAACGCTCTTCTTGGGACCGACTCGCCGCTTGCGGGTGTCTTCCTCGAAGAACGAGCACTCGCGGAAGGCCCGCTGCAGCAGAATCTGGTTCTGTTGCCGGGGCTCCATGGGCTTAGTAGTCTCGTTGAAGCCCACGGCGGCCCCCTGCTTCATGATGAGATCGTACTCTTCTTGGTGCTGCCGCATACGCATCTCGAGCGTCGTGATCTGCTCCGGCAGTGCGAAGAAGGCCTGCTCGAGTCGAGCAAACAGCACGGAGCTCCAGCGGTTGAGCTGGATCTGCTGGGACTTGAGGAACCACGGCGCGAACCGCGCGTGGACCTCTGGAAGACCCACGCGACGAAGCATGTTGTAGTAGAACACGCTACGCGGGTCCTCGTCCTTGTATTTCTGCAGAAGGAGCGTCGGGACTAGAGCTCAGTATGATAGAGGAGAACGTCGTGGACGTACCCTTCCATA
Source organism: Pythium apleroticum (assembly GCA_023337875.1). NCBI lineage: Eukaryota > Oomycota > Peronosporomycetes > Pythiales > Pythiaceae > Pythium > Pythium apleroticum. Next base: position 10,233 of record JAADXN010000086.1, on the reverse strand, counting down.
GGCAGGCATGACCTTGTGCTCCTTGATGAGCAGCGTGTTGATCTGCTGCATGAGCTGCGCCAGTTTCCATCCACCATTGTATGCATCAGACAAACTGCCCACGGTCACGGTTCACAAAGATGCGAGCTCCACGTTACCCGCACGAGCTCCTCCTGCAGCTTGCGCTTCTCATCCAGGTCTTTCTTCTTGACCGAGTGCAGGAACTGCGCACGGACGTCCTTGGGCTTGCGGCGGTGGCGCCATCGCTGCGCCAGCGACGGCTTCTTGCGCTTGGGCGGCAGCACAAACACCGGCTTTGTGGTAGGAGGCGCTGGTGACGCCATGGCGGTTGGAGAACTGACCAGTCACATTGAGAAACTGAAAATACTTCGAAGGGATAATGCGAACGGATCGTGTATTGGCGGAAGCTCATGAGATGTCTACTAGTAGTAAGGAATTGTTGGCGTATGGATTGGGGACTGTCTGATACTTCTATGGTCACGAGCACACGGAGTGAGCGCCGCGCAACCTCAAACAGCATCAGTGTCTGACTTCTCTCTTGCAAGCACCAGGACCCTCCGTAGAGAGACGCTGGACGGCTCGCCATGCTATCACAGAGCACCGAGCACGCGCGAGCTTGCGACGGGCGCCATGCGAGTGGCGCCGTCTCGTTGGGATGTACAATGGTGGGGTCGGGTTCTCTCAGAGTATGTTTGAATACTAGTTCTCGCCACGTGCGCATCCGCTCTATGAAGAGCGCCGCGCGTTCTGTATTAGCATGGAATAGTATGAAGCTCATCAAGGAGAACCACATGCAGATAGAATCGGATGTGAATGAAGAGCAACACGCGTGCGTGTGCCTCCTCAGCCACGAAGGCGAATGACGAGGACTGGGAGCTCCACGCATCTTGCTTCGTGCGATGAACGGATTGAATGGACGAGGTGGGATGAGATGGAAACTACTGTAGTGACTCGATTAGATCCGGAATGCGATTAGCTTAGCCTCATATCAAAGCATATTGTTGCAAAACAGCTGTTCGAATCCGGCGAAAAATCAAGATCAAACCAAATTTCGCCTCACGAGAAAAACGATGAAACGTTTTGTGTTTTTGTTTTGAACAACTCTCTCTGTGTATGGTGAATGCTGGATGAGAATGGCAGATACCATCGCCTGCGCCAACGGGTCATTTCAGGGTGTATGCAGCCTGCATGGGTGGCCTAATGATCGCTTTGTACCAGCAGATTGCTGGCAGCAACAGGAGACACCAAAGCTCGACAATTCTATAAAATCAAGAACTCTGCTAAACAGGAATCATGCAGCTGCAAACGAATTCTAAAACGGAAGGATGGGGTGGAGAGTCAAGTTTGACGGTGATGCTTTCCTTTGTTGGGTCAGTAGGAATGCGACTCTGGTCACAGCATGGAGATGATTCGCAAACAGACCAGCGCGCCTTCAGGATGGACCATCTCCAGGTTTAATGGCACCGGCACCGGAGCATTCTGTGTCGCTCCTTCAAATGCGACTGCGCGGAGTGACGCAAGAGCTCAAGATGAAAATGCAGACAACTCGCCAAGTATTTATACACGACAACGTACCTACCGGGGGTACGCACGTCGTCCATGTTGCCTACGGTATCGTACTGTAGACTGCGGATTAGGTTGGCGCCTTTCATTTTGGACAGACCGTGAAAGGATGAGTTGGAGGTGAACCTCAACTTGAAGTTGCCTATTTTTCTTGACACTCCTGGCATTGCGCTCGGCGTGCAGAACACCACCTTTCACTGTTGCGTTAGCTCTTCTTCAAGCGTGTGTTCGCCTTTCACTGACCTCTTGCCCTCGAACACTCGCTCTCCATGTCGCCAAACCGGTGCGCGAACGCTACTGCACGTGGGATGGGGGTACAGAAGCGAGTGATCAACACACCGCGATTTGGTCACATGGCTAGCCTCAGAACGGAAGGCTGTAATGTGGAGTTGTATGCGCTCCACAATGACACGCCTGAGCGACATCGATCCCGCTCAACAAGACTTGTGCCATCCTGTTCATCAGCCCGTGATCTGTTTGCTTGAAAATATCTACAACAGCCACACGCTCGTGCTGTTTGAGACCCACGTCGTCCGCACCAGAATGTGGACAGCTCCTCCAGCTTTCTTTCGGAATGGCGGCTCATAATCAGCTGCTGCCCGTGATTTGTGACAGCTCCTTTCGGTGCAAACTGATTAGCGACACACAGACTCCTGGCATTCGCATGGGTGCGTATGGTGTCGCAGAGTCCAACACGGCTAGCGTGGAGCTGACGAATGCAACTGAATGCCCCCGCGTGCCCAAGACACGGAGTGTCCAACTAAAAGTTAGCGATCACTTACACTGCTGAGAAGTCCAACGCGGACATTTCATGGAGCAACAGGCGGCGATTGAAAAGTTTCATTGTGGCTGGCGGTGGAGTCCCCGCCACCATCTTGACAACAATTTTTGGTTCTCCAGGTGATAGGAAACCTGGGTTTCCAATCCTGAACTCGGTTCCGCCGCAGCAAAATGAAAAATTCCTGTCCTCCCGCACGATGTGACGAGACGACGTCGCTAGAGAATCCCCACACTGCAAACTGTGTGCACCACACCATGTTTCGCCATTCAAGAGCGAGTTCTTGTGGGTTTTCAGCCGAACTCGCTGTCAACGACAAGCCCCAGCACATCACGCCTTTTCGCGCCGCTCCGCCAATTTTACATTTTGCGGTGCAGCTGTCACTTTTTCTTGGGGAATTATCGTCTCCAACCACCCGGAAATGAACTCATGCCATCACAAGCGCTCAACAGCGCTGGATTGAGTCAGACTGAAGCGACGGGGGCAGCACCCTGCCACCCAATCAAAGGCCGGCGCCTGCAGTTCTTGCAACAGTTTCTTTCTCACGATAGGGCAACTGCCCAAGTGCAGGCGTAGGGCTGGGATCAGTCGCGGGTTGCGGTTCGTTGACGGCGCCAGCTTTCTTGGTGTCAGTCCATCCCCTGCACAAGACTCCTGCACCACCCTTCCCCTTTTTCCATAGAGACGCTGGTTGCCCAGCAACCAACCCAACATCCAACCCAAGAGCAACGCGCAACCCCAGTCCTCCACTGATAACCCCATTTTCCAAGTTTCCAACTTTGATCCGAGCGTTCACGTCGCTGGTTTCCGAGCCGCGGGAACACACGCCGGCTGCACAGGTTCCGTCCTCTGTGCTTGTACGGTACAGCCCGAATTGAAGAACGTGCGCGCGTTGTCTCGCACTTCTTTATTTACGACCTCGACGGCAGGCGCGTGTGAATATTCACACCGTGCTGAGAATCGGGCGAAGCGGAAGTCGTATCGGCCAAGTCGAGTGCGTCTGCATCCGTCGTGACACAGAATCTGCACGCACGACCGTGATCTTTCGGACTGGCGCAAGTACATCAAAGCGCGCGCTCCATCCGACATCAATCTCCAACATCAACTCCACGCACGCCAGAACCGGACTCCGGATCCGTCTTCGCGTTCTTATCCCCACCCCACACTAGCCGCGTTATTTCGATTTCACTTTTCGGAATCGTTCGATCAAGGTACGTTGGAGGACGCCACGCCGTTCATCAATCGTCTTGCCTGTCTGAGCCGTTGAAGACTAACCCAGAACACGTTCTGTGTCTGTTCTTCGCAGAACGGTTCTGACGCTTGCCAAAGATCCATTCCACCCCACGCATCCAAAAGGTTCATGGGCTGCACGCAGTCGAGTTATGCGCTCGACACACCGGTGATGCGCCCCAGTGACTGCACCCAACGCCCAGCCGCCCCGCTGCTCTCCGGCCCCTCGTCGGCCTCCGCGTCTACTATGAAGGCGTCGCGGCGCAGCCTCAGCAAGACGGCGCCGCCTGTGAGCGGCAGCGGCCACCGTGACGTTTTCAGCATTTTCGGGGAACACGGCATGGTGCTGGAGGCCCACGAGACTGAGTCGCCGTCGCCCACGTGCGGCGCCCGCCTGTGCAGTCCGTTCAGCGCGTCGGGCAGCGTGTTCTCAACCGCCACGACCGCCAGCGACACGGAACGCACCCAGGTTGTCCACGGCCCGAAGGACCAGTGCATTCCGGCGCTCAACATCAGCTACGGCGCGTACTCAGACAAGGGCATGCGCAAACTGAACGAAGACCGACGGGTGTGCATGTCCCGACGCATCAACAACGAGACAGTCGCGTACTTCGGCATCTACGACGGCCACGGAGGTGCTAAGGTCGCCGAGCACTTGTCCACGAACCTGCACTCGTCCGTGTTTGATCGTCTCGAGAAGACGGACGACATGGGCAGCGCCATTGAGGCCGCGTTCTCCGCGACCGACGACTTCATCTTCCAGAAGCAAATGGAGAGTGGCTCGACGGCTCTGTCCGTGCTCATCCGAGGCCGGGAGGTTGTTGTCGCCAGTGTTGGTGACTCGCAGGCCATCCTTTCTTCAAACGGGCGGGCGCGTGGCGTGTCCGTTCTTCACTCTCCCGACGACGAAGGCGAGAAGGAACGCATCCTGGCGGCCAAGGGCGTGGTCGTCAAGGGCCGCATCTTCGGTCTGTTGAGTGTGTCGCGTGCTTTCGGAGACAACGACTTCAAGACTTCGCGTGGAGAGTACAAGGAGAAGTTCAAGGGCGACCTCGTGATCGCCGTGCCTGATTTGACGGAGTTCACGCTCGACCTGGACGACGAGTTCCTTGTCATGGGCTGCGACGGCCTCTTTGAAGTCATGGAGCCGCAGCAGGTCGTAGACTTCGTCCGTGCGAAGCTCGCTCTCCACGGTGAAGTGCAGCACGCGTGTGAAGAGCTCGTCTCGTACGCCATTAGCATCGGCTCGACGGACAACGTCAGCGCTGTCGTGATCTGCTTCAACCAGATCGTGCCTGAAGAAGAGGACGAGGACGGAGACGACGAAGAACGGGTGGAGGCATCGAAGCGCTCGGTGGCCTCTGAGTGAGCTAGTTCCTGTATGTTCTTCGTCGTCCTTCCAGTCAATCCGTCGACCGCGTCCCGAAAGCTTTTGACACTCGAAGTGTTCCTATTTAACCCAAGCTGACTCCAAGACCACCCCAATCCAACAAGCTCCAGACTGCGCCACGTGAAGCTTCATCTTGGCCAGCTCAATTGATATTTACTTCCCGTCACGAGCCCCTCCTCCGGGTGCGCTCGTATTGCTATCGTAACTTATTTTTGCCTGCATCGATTTCCATAAAATGAATTCTATTATTTACCATCCATCCACACGTGATGTCTTCCTTCGTGTCCATCTATCTCTATTCGTCCTCAACGCTGGTGGTGGTGGAAGCCGCCTCCTGCTCCAAGTCTCGCTCCTTGCGACGACGCTTACGCAGATCCATTTGGTCCTTGGCTTCTTGCACCGAGTGGCCAGTGTTGCGCGTGAGCAGAGGGAAGTACCGCGCCTTCGACGCCTGCGACCGCAGCGGGTGCACTTCCTTCCAGGGCACAGCACCTTGCTCCATCCAGCCTCCTTCAGTTAGCAGCTCCTCGAGCTTCGGGGCGTAATGGTCGAGTTCTCGCACGACGTGCTTCGGGTCGACCTTGAAACTTTGCAGCATGTCCAGGTTGCTCCGCAGCATGGCCGTCTTGAGCGCGGACTGCTCCCACATGACGTTGAGGTCGTCGTAAACGTGGTGCAACGCCAACGGCGAATACTCGAACTCCAGGTTGTTGAACATGCAGTCCTGAAGACAGAGAGGCCCGTCAGCAGCCATTTCGTACTGAGGCTTTCGAGGCGTCGTCTCAATATCTAGCAGCGTGTCCACGAGCTCGGGCTGTTCCTTGCCCTGGCCGACGAGGAACAGCACTTGCACCATGCATCGGACCTGGTGCCACAGGAACGCCTTGCCGACGATCTCAAAGCGGTACATTTGCTGACTGGCGTCAACCGTGTCGTGGTCCTCGCACTTGATGATCTCGAACGACCGGATCGCACGCACAAACGTTTCCTTGCTCGTGTCGATGCGGCAGAAGTTGCGGTAGTCGTGCACGCCGACCAGCTTCTGGGCTGCCGCCCGCATCTTCTCGATATCCAACTGCTTCTTCAAGAAGAAGTAGCGGTACATACGGGCATCGCAGTCGAACCGCGCGCTGAACTGTGGCGTCACGGACACCACCGAGTACACGCGGATGTCGGCGGGCAGGCCGCGCGTGAGGTGCATCGGGTAGTCGATCTCCGTGATCATGCGGATGTCGCCGTTCGGCATCTTGACGCGGAACTTCTGGTTCGGCTTGACGTCGTCGATCGACGCAAAGTCCAGCAGCTCGGCGTCCGCAGGCATGTTGGACCGCACCTTGAGCGCCACGACCTGGCCGAAGGCGTTCACGCCCTTGTCCGTGCGCCCGCAGCGAGAGTAGTCGGCGCTGGCAATGTCCTGGATCAGCTTCGTGTGGATGAGAGTGCGGATGAAGTAGTGCTCCACGGTCTCGTCCGTGTGGTCCTGGCGCGCAAAGCCGTCGTACTTCTCGCCGATGTACAGGAACTTGATGGCGACGTGGCGCTGCGCGTACTTGTCGAACTGGAACTCGCGTGGCGGGCGCGCGTTCTTGCGCTGCTTCTTCTTAGGGCGGCGATTGGTCGGCACCGTGTCGGAAGGTTCAGCCAGCACCTTGCTGATCGCAGTATCGACAGCGACTACGCAGGTCGATGTCAAACAGTCAGTTCCACGGGTGAGACGTGTTCGTTGATACATGGTGTCACGCAGCTTACCATCGCCAACAGAAGCGCGCAATTCCGTCAAAATCGACAGCAGCGTGGACTTGTCGACGTTTTTGTCCAGATTTGGCACCGCAAGCGCCGCCACTTGCGTAACATCCGCTGCAGCCGCGGCGGAAGGAGCCTCCATTTTGGTCCGTCTGCGTGTCCGACTTGAATGTCGGCCAGTCGAATGGAATGGGTCACTGATCCAGCCAAAATAGGTTTTTAACGTGTTCTTATCACCAGATCCTGTACCCATCTTGGGACATCTTGCGAGCTATCACGCTGGGCTGCTCACATTCACACTCGCGACCACCCAGTGATTGGGATGCATCTCATGCGCACCTCCCTCGTCCGCTTCGATTGACTCCATGTACGGGCGATGGTGAAGCGCTTCGAAAAATGACGCGCACGCGTGTTGGTGGTGACCTTCTTGGGCGAGTCGTGCAATGGATTCGGCTTGACTGGAGGACACACCCGATTGGCGCAGCTCCTGCTGCAACGTAGAGCTGTCCCAGTGCTTAAACGGGCATCCATGGTATTGGCCGTGGCGTGGTGCACTGCCCGTGATGATCTGGTGGCAAATCATAGGCGCGTAGTCCTTGCGAGACCCTTCCAGTCCGTAGCTGTGACGGATATGGTAGACGTACTCCTTGTCGAACTTGGCTGGAGGGATGACCTTGGTGAACTCGTTGCGGAAGAAGAGGATGTTATCGTGCACCGAGAATCCGAGGCCTTTCAGGAATATCCGATACTGCACGCGTCCGTCGAACTTGAGGTGGTGGTTCTGTCGCATCTTCCGGTGAAGTTGCTTCATGCAGAGTGGGAAATGCTTCTCTGCCATACCGTCAATATTCTCGTGAGTTACCACGGGCATATTGCGGTGCTGGGAGGTGATTGCACTGGATAGTTGCTGCATCTTCATCGACTCATCGTGGATACGACCCAGTAGTTGAGAAAGCCGCTCCATCTCATGGCGCTTGGCTGGGAGAGATCGATGCAATGCGAGCCATTGCTGCCGGAGAGAGTTCTTGTAGTGAAAAACGACGCTGTGGTGCATGAATTGCAATGGTATCCAGCACACGCCTCGGTCGAGGAGCACCTGCCGCCGTCCGACGAGTCTGAAGACTTCATGGAACGGTACGCAGCAGAACTGGGTAAACGTTCGGTCGAACTGCTGCAGCCATGCTACCTGACCTGCTGGTATCAGCCCACGGATGTCGGTTGCAGTGAACACACGCTGTTTGAGACCTCTGTTCTCCAAAACCTGCAGCACCTCGCGTGTGGGTAGACATCGCAGGCGGAGTGACAGTAAGCGGCACTCAGCGTCGATGAGCCACTCCAATCGTTCCTGATCTCTGCAGCGTCATGAAGATTGAATGAGAATCGTGGAAATTCACATTCAGTTGTGAAAGGAATGTGATCCACGTACGTACAGAAGGCAAGTCGCAGGGCGTAGTGCGCCACACTGTCCAGATCCTGGTCCATGTTGAGCGCCTCGAGTGCTTCTCGCGCGCATTCAGGAAGGCTATCGACTGAGACATGCACCCTGTCGACCGAAGGCTTCAACACTAGAACACGCAACAATCGCACACGAAGTCGCGCTGCTCGCTCCAGCTCATCCAGCGCGATGGCGCGCGGCGGCGGCGTCACGTAGAACTCGCGCCACATCGGCCTTTCCGGATTCCCGATCCAGCAGCTCCCGCCAAAAATTCGACGATCACTCCGTCATTAAAAACCGGCGTGTTTTAAACACTCTACTCCTTTTGGTTATATCACTGACTAAACTGATCCCACTTTGTGACCGGCTGGTGGTGGGTTCAATCCGATTCGAGAGGTGAAGTGTCAACTACCAACATCCCAGGAGGCATAAATACGCTGCAGTTCTTGAAGCGGGTATGCGATTAGGCAGTTTGTTGCATGCATTCTGGCCTGTTGTTGCTCTTCCGGCGGTGAATGCAAGCTGATGAGTGAGCAGCACCAAGGAGGAAGAGAAGACGACGTCAGACCCCGCCGCCCATTCAGTCTCCTGGTCATCCGCATATTGCTTCACGCCAGTCGAGAACACGCCGCGTGCACTACACAACGAAGTCTTCGCCACCACCAGCACCATGATTGAGCTGCCGATCATCGACGTCCAGAGCTACAAGGCCACCTACGACAAGGCGCTGTGCGAGCAGGTCGCCGACAGCCTGCACAAGTACGGCGTGCTGTGTCTGCGCGATAATCGCGCGACGGAGGCGGACAACGCCAAGTTCATCGACATGATGGAGCGCTACTTCGAGTCCACGGACTTCGTCCAGGACGCCCGCCCGGACCTGCACTTCCAGGTCGGCGTCACGCCTGAGCTCAAGGAGCGTGCGCGCAACCACTGCGCGCGCGCCGAGCAGTTGGCCAAGGAGAACCAGCCAGTGACTCTCTGCCCGCCGGAGCTCGACAAGAAGAGCCGCTTCTTCTGGCGTATGGGCGAGCGCCCAAAGGTACGGAACCCGTCGTCGAATGAGATCGAGTGGTGTTGGAGTTTGTGTTCTCATCTTGCGATTCCGTGTGGCCACAGAACACCAAGTTCTCAGAGCTCAATGCTGAGCCGGTCGTACCGAAGGATTTCCCTGAGTGGGAGGAGACCATGAACATGTGGGGTGGCAAGATGCTCGACGCCATCTCGGACCTCGTGGAGATGGCGGCCATCGGCTTCGGCCTCGAGAAGGACGCGCTCACCAAGCGTATCCAGAACGCGCCGCACCTCTTGGCCCCAACGGGTAGCAACTTCGGTCGCTTCAGTAACCTGAACGACGTGCTTGCTGGTTACCACTACGGTAAGATTGGCGATTGCATGGGCTGGCGATTGAGATCTGACCCGAACGCCTGCACCAATTAGACTTGAACCTCTTCACGATCCACGGCAAGTCGCGTTTCCCGGGCCTGTACGTCTGGCTGCGTGACGGCACGCGCACGGCGGTCAAGATCCCGGACGGATGCTTGCTCGTCCAGGCTGGCAAGCAGATTGAGTACCTCACGGGCGGCCACATCGTGGCTGGCTTCCACGAAGTGATCATTTCGGAGGCTACGCTCAAGACGATCGAGGAGCGCAAGGCTGCCGGCAAGAGCCTGTGGCGTGTGTCGTCGACGCTGTTCTCGCACACGGCGTCGGACGAGACGCTCCAGCCGCTCGGCCACTTCGCCACCCCAGAGGCGCTGGAGAAGTACCCTCCAATTCTCGCCGGTGACCAGGTGCTGGCGGAGCTCAGGCACATCAAGTTGGGCACGGGTTTCACGCTACAGCGTGACTAGAAGATACGTGTCGTACGAACCTCGACGTGGAAAATAAAGGGACCTCCATGTTGAAATTGGCTTCGCTTCCCAGTCAAATGGCTTCACTTTCAATGGCTCCAAAGTGGGAAGCACTAAACGTCACCCCCCTAGCGCTTATTCGTCTCCCCCCGAACATAGTTTTGACAATATGTGAGTAAGGAGGGCCCTGGAGCATCGATCTGCCGCCACTTCGAGCCTCATGTGGCATGCCAAGCTCAGTTCT
>JAADXN010000085.1:0-52486 GCA_023337875.1 Pythium apleroticum | reverse complement strand
GTTGGATCTTGCGGGGTTGTCGTTTGGTGCGCCTAGCTAGCTAGTTGGCTAGCTTCGAGCAACGCAACTCACCGTGGCCTTTGTGCCGCAACTCACTCTGATGTTTTTCAACATCACCCAAACTCAAAGAACCTCCCTCACCCCATTAGCTCTGGTTAACCTACCGACGTGATACAGGCATCTTCTTGGAGGCGGCAGCTACAGCAAATGACAGTACAGGAACAGGCAGAGTGTTCGCCATGCCACTGACCCCTGTAGCAGACTGAAAGGAAGAGACCGATTGCGCCATACTACGTAGTAATATCACTCCACGTTGTTGTTAAATGAGACGTTCTGTCGCTATAAGGCCACAACGAAGCGGAATGGGATCTTGCGGTCAGGCGCGTGGCTGCCGAACTCGTCGGCGTCGTCGTCGAAGCACACGAGCACGTACGGGGCTCCCTGTCACATCCCACCAGTCGCGTCCAATCTGTCACCCATCTCTCCACTTCCCCAGCAATTAACTCCGTCTCACTCACCTTTGGGTTGGGGACGCGCACGATGGCGCTGTAGAAGCTCGTGGTGTTGGGGTACACGGCCATGACGCGCTGGCCCAGCGAGTAGTGGATCCACGCGTCACCTGGCAGCGTCTCGGCCGGTAGCGCCTTCACTTGGTCTCTCGGCACGATGTGATGTCTCCGCGTGGCACTCGCTACTGTCGCTGCAGCTGCGGTGGACGTCTCGTTTCCTTCTGCAGCTTCTTCCGTCGCCGATTCCGTTTCTTCCTCCCCCGAGTCCACGTCCTCCACCTCGTAGGTCCGCGTCATAGCGTTATAGCTCACTACTCGCGCCAGAATCCACAGCTCATGCGACCGCGCGACCTTGGCAGCGACGTGGCGACCTGGCAGCAGGATGTCTTCGTCGCTCTCCGAGAAGAGCTCCACGTGTCTACTGTGGCGCAAGCCGTTCGCGGGCGCCTTGCCGTAGGTCGTGGATGGTGTGGGCGGCAAAGACTCGGCGACCCCGTTGCCGCTGCCCTTGGCGCCTTCCAGCACGCCGCGCTTGAGGTCTCGCTCAATCGTGGAGATGCATTCGCTCACGTCGTCGCGCTGCTTGGCGAGAAGCCGGCAGCCCAGCGTGAGGTAGTGGTGGAGCTGCTTGGCGTACTTCTTCTGGGCGTCGCTGTCGCCCTGCGAGCGCTGCAGCTTCGCGTACAGCCGGTTGATCTTCTTGGCGACCGTGTCCATGCCGTTGTCGATGAGCTGCGTGGTCACGAACGCGTCCAGCGCGTCCTGCGATGACCGCGTGCCAATGCTTGGAGTCGCCATGTTCAATGTGGCCGCGGTGTGTGTTCCTTGATGGTGGTAAGAAAACATGAAAAATACCGTATATTCCACCACAACGAAAATACGGTATTCTTTCAAGTTTGAACCTGGATGGGGGCAAAGCTTGAGAGTCAGTGAAATCTAGATCGGAGTTGGCGGGAAACAAGTCGGGAATATAACCACAACACGAAACATAAAGCACCAGTATATAACTGCGACGTGTGCACGGACTCCATTATCGGAGACCTGCTCACATCAACTTGCTCAGCGACGGCACGCGGAAGCGCTGGACGGAGCCGTCCGTGCCGCTCGTGAAGAAGTAGTCGTCCGTCGCGTAGGCGTCTGTGACTCCCCACGAAGAGCTCGTCTGATGCACACATGAGGATCAGTCTCCAACTCTATACAACAAACACGTCAGAAGCTGCCAACGTACCACGTTGATGGCCATGTTGGAGGCCGCGTCGCCGAGGATGTTGGACGCGGCGTCTCCCAGGAACGACGGCTTGGCGTGGACTTTGCTCACGGCTACGAGCTCCCGGAAGATCGGCAGCGACCAGATCTTGACGTCGCCACTGGCGGACCCGGACAGCACGCAGCGGCCGCTCGGGTGCAGCTCCAGCGTCGTGATGGCGGTCTCGTGGGCGTTCGTGATCGTGTGGAGCACGCGGCGTTGACGCACGTCGAAGACGCTGATGGATCCGCCTTCTCCGCCTGAGATGAGCAACTGATGCGAAGGAGAGAACGTGAGTGAGGCGGCGCCGGCTGGATGGCACGCGGGAGCAGCGACTTGGGCCTTGGAGTTGGGCAGGAGGAGATCCCACATGCACACGCTTCGCTTGCTGGAAGCACCACAGCACACCACCAGTCAGTTACCACAATCTAAGAGCGTGGGCGAGCTTCAACGTACTCGCTGGAGCTTCCAGCCGTCGCGATGATCGTGCTGGAGTTGATGAAACGTAGGGCCTTGGCGCCCTTGTCGTGGCAGTCGAGCTCACGGTAGCAAGGCTCGCGGTCGAGGTTCGCAAACTTCCACATGTACAAGCGCCCCAGGCTGTCGACAGCTCCCATCTACAGAGGATGTTGAACAATATCAGCAGGGAGCTCAAGGGCGCAACCAAATGCTGTCGAGATCCGTACCTGCTGGCCGAGGTTGTCGAACTGGATCTTCTTGATGTCACGCTTCGACGAAGTGGTGGAGCCGAGGGGATACGTCTGCATATGGAAATGAAACGCGCGTGTGAGAACTGTATCAGTGCCTGATTCGATATCCAAGCAAAGGAAGTACGTACCGCAACCACATCTTTCGTCTGGAACTCGCAGACCGCACTGAGGCTCTCGAACGACCACAAATGGACTTTTCCCTTGGAGTTTCCCGACACAAACAGCGGCAGGAACGGGTGAGACTCGACAGCTGTCGGCTTGAAGCTTGGCGTTTTCATGTCGGCAAGCTGAGCCGAGACGTCGCCGACTCCTCGCTGAGGACTGTCAGTTCCTCCTCGCGACAGCATTGTCGATGCATCAGCAGTCTTCCGTCGAGCCGAAGCTGACGACGCATCCGACGCAAAGGACGCCTGAGGGTTGGCGAACATGCCCTTGAACTGGTACTTGGTGCCATCCGAATACTCAACGGCGGCGGTCCGGCAGATGCCTTTGCTACTGCAGAGCACCAGCTCCGCCGACTCGGTGGAGCGGTTGAAGCTCAAGCTCTTGATGGAGACTTCGCTTCGATAGATGCAGTGGGCGTCCAATTGAATGAACGGCGTGCTCTGAGTGATCCGCTTTTCCAGCATGTCGGTGAGCTCAGGGCCCTTGCCAGCTGCGGCAGCGCTGAGAAGGATCTTCTGCGACCGAGTGAGAGCTGCCTTTCTGGACGGGAAGTCAGGAAGATGCCCCCAGCTGATCTCTTCTTTGATTTTCTCGCCACAGAGCTCAAGCTGTGAGCTGATTCGCAGCAGTAGTTCGTCCTTGTCGGTGAACATCTTGAGCAGAAGAAGCCACGGGCATCGATCACACGTGCAGCGCAGCAGTTCCCGCGACTCGCGCCCCCCACGCCCACCACGAGGCGATACGACGACAGGAGAGCTGCCTGAACTGGCCCCTGCAACACTTGCAGATGCGGCCGCAGTGGATGCTGAGCCTGCTGCATCTCCGGCAGCTTTCGGCGTACCAGGAGTCGAACCCGTCGGTGTGGATGGGGCCTTCATGTTGTATGGCCGGAAGTACGACTCCGTCAGCTCGCACAGAAGCAAGCGAGATGAGTGCCTCGCCAGGTTCGCCGCATACGACGACCAAACCGACACGAGCTTCTTCGCCAACGCCGTCGCGGCCGTGTGAGCGTTGGCGCCGTCCACAGCGACCTTCGTTAGGTGCGCCGGCATCATAGATGCTCCAATACTGAGCACGAGCGTCCAGTATTGACAATAGGAGAAGAACAACGTTGGAGGGGCGAGCTCGAGACGGTTGGTGCGCACTTCCTCCACCACGATAGTGAGGTTCTCGCGCAGCATCAACACGATGTTGTACAGCACAGGCAGATCTCGCTGAAGCGGGGAGATGCCAGTGATCACGGTAACTTCTCGTGCTCTCTTGGATGCAGCGGTGCAGTGAATGCACACATCGGCAAGCGCGATATCACGGATCTCGTCCACCGCCTTCTTCGGCAGCCCCTCCATGTGCGGGAAGATGGCAGCAAGAGCGCGGTACACACAGCACGGACTCTTGACGTAGCGGCAGCAAACACAAATGATGCTGTACACTGCAGCAGCGACGACGCGAATGTACGAGTCTGCACTGCCAAGAGATGCCATCGCACCACCAGCTTTCTTGGCCCGGAAGAAATACGTCAGCCAAGAAAGCAACTTGTCGGCAATCTCCAACAGCTCTGCACAGATCTGGTCAACCTGCTTTGAGTGGAACTGTGTTGTCGCCGATGTCACCAAGTCACCCGCAGCAACAACCGCAACTCCGTCGACGACACTTTCGAGCAGCTGCTGTAGGGGACTCACGGTCAAAAAGTTGGCTGGCTTGGATCCCGATGAAGTAGACGAGTTCCAATGTGAGAACACGAACTCCTCCAACGGCGTTCGACCGGCTTGATGCAGCGTCTCAAGCACCGCCGTTTTCAGAATCGTCGCCACCGTTGACTCGCTTGTCTCGGGTAAATCGTCCATAATGTAGGCGCCACCACGAGCAACCAGGCTGTTGATCTCAGCGTCCAGCGCATCTTCAAGCGTTGATTCCAGAGGTATCGTTGCACTCCCTTCCACGACCACAGATTTGGACGTCAATGACTGATGAATCGTCTTCATCGCACGGCTGGAGAGTGTACGGCTCTGCCCACTGATCGCCGCTGCCAAGATGCGACTTCGAACAGCCAAGAAGGCAGCGCGCACGGCGGCAGACTGCGAAACGTTGTCTTTACAGAATTGCTTGAACTGAGCTGCGTAGTCTCGCTGCTGATACAGCGCGACGACGTTGCAGCCCATCGCGAACAAACGGTCGAGCGCGATCGCTTGCAGGTGCGCGACTTGAAGTTTCATTGCTGATGCCATGCGAGTCACAGTCGGTCTGAGGTAGCGCACGATCTCCGAAGCACCCAGCAGACTTTGTCCAAACACGCGCCAGTACAATCCGCTGTCTCTTGGAGGGGCAGCACTGTTGTCAAATCCGATAGTCGATACGGCTTCAAACATGCACGTGACGTCGACGCTGGGAATAGTCAACAGAGTCTGGACTGAGGCCAGAGTCTCACCAAGAAGGTACTTGACGAGGAACGCCATGTACACGTCACCACACGCTTGGGCCTTGTTCCATACGATGGTCTTGAGGTATTCCTTGCACACGCCCTTACAGCTTTCCTCAGCTTCCACGCCATCCATCGTCATGCGAAGGGCACTGAGCGTGCGCCTGTTGGAACTCAGCCCTGTCAGCGAAATCTCATTGTAGCCGCCTCCACCGTAGCTGTCGCCTGGTTCGTCGCCGCTACCAACGAGATCCCACTTCTCCGACAAGCGAGCGATCAGGAACGACAACACCAGCGTTGGGTCCGCGTGCTCCACCACAGACATGGCCTCCTGGACCTTTCCGCCAAGCAGAAAGAAGGTGGCTGACAGCTCGTGGCGCCGTTTAGCTTTCAGAACGTAAGCGTTCTTCACCGCGGCATTCTTCCACCGACTCTCACTGAAGTCGTTGCTCAGGAGGTCTGCGATCTTCGCTTCGTTGCCCATCTTGAATAAACTCACGAGCAGTTTCGTCTTGCCAAGTAGCACATACAGTAAGGCTACTCGGAAGGGATCTCGTGTCGATGCGAACTCGGCTTGGGCAGCCTTTTCTGTGAACTGCGTCAACTTCGCAGAGCTCTTGAGCCAAAAGGGCATTCGGAGTTGCGTCAGATCCTGCAACGTAAACGTCGTTGCGGAGAAGCATTCCTGAAGCAGCTCATTTTGGTTGTCGCTGAGCATCGCCCAAGCGACTTGCTCGGAGCAAATCCCTGCTGTGACAGCAGGAGTTGCCTCTTCCACTTCAACTGCACCGACTTCTTCACGAGGTATCGCTTTCTCGACCTTCGCAACGGGCGCCGGCTTGTACGGCCAAAGAAGACTCGAGGCGAACCGCAATGCAGGTTCGTCTTTCGACCTCGACTGGTCCTTCTCCCACGCTACGATCTTCTTACTGGTAGTGATGAGCTCGACAAAGATTTCGCGATACTCTTCTGCGATAAACGTAAGCGATGCCTTGTGTTCGGCGAAGAATGCAGCCAACTCGGCGCCTTCGATTGAGAGGGATTCCTCTTGTGGCTGGAGCGCGTCTTGCGAGGAGCTGAAGCTACTCTCACTCAGCAAGCTGTTGCCGCTGCCCAATCCGAGCGCCAAACTGGAGCGCCGCACGGATCCGAAATCCATCGCAAACAGGTCACTGGCCCGAGCCAGCGAAGCACGACTTGCCACCGGGGCGAAGGAGCTGCTCACACCACCAGATCCCTTTCCCTTCGTGAAAATCAGCGATCGCTCCTCTTTGTCGTCGGTTCCCAGGAGAGTTTCGAGAGACAAGAATGGAAGCTTGCGCAGCTCTTGGTCTTCGAGCATCTTCAGGTAGCAGGTTTTCTCATGCTCGGCAATGCTGTCCTTGATATGTTTGAGCACGCGATCGAGACTTGAGAAGCTGCCTCGCATGAGTAGGAACATTAGCGTCACAGGATGGACCACATTACTCGCAATATCTGCCGTCGAAATCGATGAGGAAATCTCCGGGCTGCTTGTCTGAGGTGAAGAAGTCGACGGCCCCGCCATGAGATCAGCCAGGTTCAAATCGGAGATGCCTGTGCCAAGGCATAGATACGCTTGCGGATACCTCACCATCTCTCCCAGTGAGTCCGGCTTGGTAGTCAAGCGGGATGATGACCAGGCAACAGTCCACGCGCCGTCCGGAGCAGACTCATCGATACGAACAACTCCAACGACTGAGCTCGTGAGGAAGACGATCTGGCTGTCCAGCGATGGTGCGAGGGGAGGCGTCCACTGGATCGAGAGTACTTGGCCGTACTTTTTGCGCGGAAGTTGAACCGCAGACTCGTGCCACGTGTCAAACAACGACACCAGACGCAGGGTGAAGTCTCCACCACCAGACGCAGTCGAGGCTGCAAGGTTATCGTCAGTCGAGGATCCGTTCGGGATTTCCTCGAACAGAAGAGCCGCTCGTCCACAGGAGCTGACAGTGAGCTTTCGAAACTCATGCCTTGAGGTCTGGGCGAACGAGTTGAACTGCATCATCGAGTCTTGACCACCGCTTGCTGCAGCCGACGCCGCGCTTGCCACGGCCTTAAGCATCGGCGTGAGATCACTCGAGTGCGCGCAGTACAGAGACGTCATTTCGTCCATGTCCGCGAAACCCCAGACGCGTAACTTGTAGGTGCTAGCGTCCACACTCGCAAACAGTGTGTCGAAGTTGTTGAGAGAAGGAGTCGACGCGAGACACAATACTCTCTGACGATCTGGGATGTCCACCGTGACGCGGCGAAAAAGCTTCAGTGACGATGACGACGACGAAGATGCAGGCAAAACTGCCACTTCGACGGTGTCTTCAGGGTTTGCAGGCGGCTCAACGGAGAAAGTCCAAACTACCAGCGTTTGACGATCGGGCTTGAGTCCAATGATGACGCAATAGTCCTTCAGAACCGTTGGGGTATCAACTGGAGCCGCGGAAAAGAAGAAGCTGGTAGGAGCAGACGACCAAGTTTTCTTCTGTGATTGCGACACGCCACACGCAACGAGCTGTACGATGCCGTCAGCCTCGACATCGTCGTCACTGAAGAGAAGCTTCGATCCAATCGAGCTCGTGGCCTGACCTCCACTCAACGGCAATACAGTGGTCGTTTCGGGGCAGATACTCGTCGCATGCAGCCTTCCATCAGCGAATGCAAACAGCAAGTTTTGCTCCGGCCAACGCGCCGTGTGAGATGGCTTGGCTTCAAACGATGAGAACAAATCGCTCGCTCGACAACCAACTTTGAGCTCGCCAATGTGGGACCCTGCTCGGAGAATATCGATATGGCCTCCATGATTGAACACTGCAACATAGTCGAAAGAGCTCGAGCTTGGAAACGCCGAAGCCGATGAGTTCATAGCAGCAAGTGCGAGCGATGGAGGTGCCGACGAAGGAGTCGCATACGCCGACATGACCGACGGAGAGAGATCACCGACCTCGCACATCTGCACCGAGTATGATACGTTGGAGCGCGCGTTGCGAAATCCACCGTAGCCCCCGTTGCTTTCTGCCTGGAACTTGAGCCGTGCTACCTTCAACTGGGATTCTCGACCACCTCGCGGCTGTGGACAGAAGTAATAAAATGGAAGTTGGTTAGCTAAATGATCATGCAGACGGTAGTAGGAAAGAAACAGCACCACATACCTGGTACACGAGCTCGAGAAAGAAGCTGAGGCTTCCGTTCTCACGATCTGTTGTGTCGAAGAAAGCATTGCAATGATGTCAAACAGAGCGACCCTCAATAGCCAGAATGGAAACGTACCTTTGTAATCGCTAGAGCTGACCGTGTAGACAGATGCATGAGAAAGCTGTTCGCGAAGCCCACTGAAGAGACACAGCAAGGACGTTCTTGGTGATACTCCCTACAAGCAACGAACTCACTTTAGTATCGCCCCATCAATACTGCGTCCATTATCAAGAGCAAGCATACCGTGAATGGGATCGACTCGATGCGGTACAGTGAAAAGTCACCATTTTCGTGGACGCCGAATGCGAGGTTCACGAGAAACGTCTTCCCCAATGGCATATTCCCCGAGATGAACGCCTCGCCCACGTGAGAATCTGCAATCATCCCTGTCCGTCCACCGAGCAGCTTCGAGTTGGCTTTTGGATTGCCATCCATGCGTTGATTGAGCAGCTCATTCCGTCGCACTTCATCCAGGCTCGTGTAGCCGTAGTGGAACTGCGACAACGCCGCCATCACATTGCCTTCCTCGAGGAGGACGTCAGTGAATGTCGACGGCGGCCGAGGCGTCGCACGTCCCCAGTTGTTACTCACAAGCCCGAACGACGCCAATGGCGAATAGGCATCGACACCATCGCTCTCATCGGGATCCGTCAAGTCGATGTCCCCAAACGGCGACTGCAACATGAAGTCTTGTGTGTTGAACGTCTTCCACAGCGTGAACGCGCGACTGGGTGACGCCACGTTCTCTCTCCAAATGGAGATCGTCCCGGCGCGATCCAGCGTGAACAGCATCTCACTCGCCGGACTCGGAGCCGACTGGTTGGCTTGGATCTTGTACGTGTGCCATTGCTTGGCCCAGAACGTGCTCACGAGTGCGCGCCTGTGCGGCAGAAACGAACACACGGGCGTGCCGTCGTGGGCCAGTTCATGGAGCGACCACAGCTTGAGCACGCGGTCGTCGCGCCCCGCCGTCGCAAGGAATCTTCCCGTCTGCGTCACGTCCATGAACCACACGCGTTGCTCTGGCTCGCCAATCGAGAAGCTCAGCTGCTGATACGCCACGACGCCCGACTCCTCCACGACCTTCCACGTCGTGATCTTCTCCCCGGTGCCCACAAGCCACAGGTCGTCGCCACTCTCCACCCACTCGACGCGGTCCATGAGCCGGTCGTCGTCTGCCTTCCAGCGGATGCTTTCCTGCCACGTCGGAAGGTGTAAATGCAAGTGCACTTTGACGTACTCGCTGCTCACGTCGCCGACGTTTCCACGGCCGGAGGAGTTACTCGTCCCTGCGAACAGACTCGACCGTCGCGCCGCCGCGGATGACACAGGCTTCAAGTCCGACTCAGACGTCTTGATCGTGAGCCGCGAGGCCGTGCGCGAGAGCACTGGCACGGGCGGCGCCGCGGTCGTGAGGTGGGACGCCGCCATCGTCGGCGTCATGAGCACCACGCGTCCTTCCTCCAGACACAGCGCCAGCGCGCCGCGCGCCACGCGCTTGGTTGTCGTGTTGAAGCGCACGCACGCCACGCTCTCGTGGACGTTGTAGACCTGCCACAGGTCGAACTGCGAGCTGCGCTTGGCCTCACTGCGCGGGTTGTTGGCGATCGCGCCCGCGTGGTTCTCGTGGAGCACGACGACCAGCGAGTCGACGGCGTAGAACACGTAGCGGTTGCCCTCGAACGCCGCCGTGCAGAGCACGCGCTGCGGTGCGGCGGCGTCGCCATGCAGCGCCGGAGACGCCACCGCCGTCACGCGCTCCTCCACGCGCACCACCATCTTCCTGCAGCGTCACTTCAACCGGTTTGGGAAGGATTGTGCAGGCTGTGGGTTACGGTGGGTACGCGATAGATTGCTGACGCGTAAATTACGGTGTACCCTGTACCGATCAACAGAGGGGTAGCATCGTATGTTAGAGGGACGTGTGGATAGAGGTTTTCAGGAAGATACGCGTCAATGGCCCCGAAAGGTCACCAATGCTGCCTCTTGACTCGGCGGCTCATCGGCGACTGGGACGGCTCATGCGGCGACTGACTGCAGGCAAGCCAAGCCAACTGACGCTCTAGTCTAGAACAGCATATCCACAGCGTCTCGAAGCCATGCCGCCTAGGAAGCCGACGGGGTCGCCCACGAAGAGCGTGAAGAAACCCAAGGACGCCAAGGCGACGAACGGCGAAGGCGGGGAGAAAGACCACGCGCGAGCCGACGGCGGCGGTGGCGCCGGCGCGGACGGAGACGATGCGGATGCGTACCACGAGCCCGTGAAGAAGATCGTGATCCCGGACAACCAGCTGAAGCTCTCAGAGGCAGAGCTCAAGGAGGAGTTCTCTCGCGTGCTCACGGCGAACGACCCGAACGTGCCCAACAACATCACCAAGTACAACTACAAGGAGCGCACGTACAAGGTGGACCCGCCCGGACCAGGAGACCACTTGTACGTGCATTTGTGCTGCGATGGCAGTATGATCCACAAGGAGTCAGAGGACGCCAAGACCCAGGCGGCGTTTGACCAGAAGCGAGCCGAGGAAGAACGCGAGGCGCGCGAGCTCGCCATCAAACAGGCCAAGGAAGAGGCGGAGGCAAAGGGCGAGAAGATCGACGAGGCGTCGTTCCAGTACGAAAGCGGCAAGAACCAGTTCAACTACAGTGAGCGAGCGGCGCAGACGTACACGAACCCAGTGCGCCAGCGGTCCGTGGAGACGGAGCCGCCCCCGGTCGTGAGCTTCCAGGCGACAGTCACGCAGTGGGAGATCTACGACACGTTCATGGACGCGTATGAGCAGCACCAACGAGAGCAGATCCAGCTCCAAAAGGTGGCTCAGAAGAAAGAGAAAGACGAGAAAGACGGCGCCGAGATCTTGTCGCCAGCAGCGTCCGGTGGCGGAGCGTCCTCGTCCGGAGGAGGCAAGGGCGGCAAGGGAGATGACATGGTCCACTCAGCAGCGATGGGCAAGACGCTGCGGATCATTGAGCGCATGGTCAACCAGAACGCAGACGACGAGATCTTCCACGACTTCAAGTACTGGGAGGACGCCAGCGACCAGTTCCGGGAGGGCGAAGGCTCGCTGCTGCCGCTGTGGCGCTTCTCCAGCGAACGCGCCAAGAAGAAACAAGTCACAGCGATCTGCTGGAACCCTCGCTTTGCCGATCTCTTTGCCGTCGGCTACGGCTCGTACGACTTTCTGAAGCAGGGCAGTGGCGTCGTGTGCTGCTACTCGCTCAAGAACTCGTCCCATCCCGAGTTCACGTTCACGACCGAATCCGGCGTGATGTGTCTCGATTTCCACCCGCAGCACCCTGCACTGTTGGCTGTGGGCTGCTACGACGGCACTGTGATCGTCTACGACGTCCGCAACAAAGCGAACCGACCTATCTACACGTCGACGATCAAGACCGGGAAGCACACGGACCCAGTGTGGCAAGTCAATTGGCAGGAGGAGGACCTGGCCAAGGAACTCAACTTCTACTCGATTTCCTCGGATGGCCGCGTCGCTAACTGGATCATGAGCAAGAACGAGCTCAAGATGGAGCCGGTCATGCAGCTCAAGATCGTATCCACAGCCAAAGACGACCCAGAGGAGTCCTCACTCACAGGCTTGGCCGGTGGCTGCTGCTTTGACTTCAACCGCTTCTCGGAGCACCTCTTCATCGTGGGCACCGAAGAAGGCAAGCTCCACAAATGCTCCAAGGCGTACTCTGGCCAATACCTGGAGACCTACGCCGGCCATCACATGGCCGTGTACGCCGTGCGATGGAACCCGTTCCACGAGCGGTGCTTTCTGAGCTGCAGCGCCGACTGGACTGTCAAGCTCTGGGACCACAACCTGCCGGACCCTGTCATGTCGTTCGACCTGGGCAACGCTGTCGGCGACGTGGCGTGGTCCCCGTACTCGTCCACGGTGTTCTCCGCTGTCACGAGCGACGGCAAAGTGCACGTGTTCGATCTGTCCGAAAACAAAAACGAACCGCTGTGTGAGCAGAAGGTGGTCAAGAAGGCCAAGCTCACGCACATCTCGTTCAACATCCAGGACCCGATCCTGCTGGTCGGAGACGACCGTGGCGGCGTCAATTCGCTCAAACTGTCGCCGAATTTGCGCAAGATCGTTGGCGGCGACGCCGACGACAACAACCAAAGCGGCCCGAGCGTCGTGGCCACGGCTACCGACTTCCGCAACGCCAAACTGCGCTTCAAGAAGGAGTTCGACAAGATGGAGAAGCTGCTGAGCGCCAACGACAACAAACTCGACCGATAAACGAGTCGGCACGGCGTAGCGAGTACTGCAGCTAGTGCTTCTTTTTGTGCATAGGGAACGGAGACCAACACATCGCTTTGTATCACCACTTTGATTGAGGCATATTCTAATGGGTTTGACTGCTAGGTCGGAGAGCGCGCTGAATAAATAAGCCTCTTGAAGCAAGACAGCGACAGTAGCGTTGAGACTTGAGAAACGAAGGCTTGAGATTCAGAAGGTGTTGGCGTTTTCCCTCGCGAGGATGGACTCGCACAGCGCCGCCTCGGTGCTTCGCGTCATCGCGAGCAGCTCCTGGGCGACGTCCAGTGGCGTCTGGCCGTTGTTGTTCTTCGCCTGCACGTTGAAGCCGTGCTGAAGCAGCCACTGGCAGATGCGGAACTGGCCGTTGGCGGCCGCCTTGTGCAGCAGCGAGTCTCCCTTCTTGTCCAGCAGATCCAGATTCACCTCTTCCTGTCGTAGATACTCGAGAATGTGCACGTGGCCGTGGCGTGCAGCCCAGTGGGCGGACGTCCAACCCATGTATCCAGCAACGTCCGGGGTGATGTGGCGCCGCAGTAGCGACTGGGCGATGCGCTGGAAGTGCGGCAAGTCTCCTTCCTTAGCGCACTCGATGAGCTCGTCGATGGCCTCAATGTCACTGGCCGACAGTCCATCGTCGCCGGTCGCTTCTTCTTGGCACAGCGAGATCTCGATGAGACCATGGCCGAGCCCCTCCAGTGCCGTCGAGCCACGTTGTGGGGCGACTGCCTTGGCCTGCGGCGTCATCTCCACGCCCATCTCGTCCTTGGCGTCTTGAGGCTCATCATCCAGTCCGACATCGTCCATCATGATCGATGACGACGACGACGCTGTCGATTCCCCACGGTCTTCGCGCTGATTGAGCAGCTCCTTGGCCGCGACGGTCGCCGTGGAGACCTTCCGCTCGCTCGTCGCGTGGGGTTTCACCGGCCCACCCTTGGCAACGTCGCTCGTCGGCTGCGCAGCCATCGACCGCGTGAAGCTAAGCGTCATCTTGAGCACCATCGTCTGTCTGTCTTCTTCCAAGCTAGCAGTTGAGTGTTTGGCGGTTGGTTAGGTCGTCGCCTTGGCCGTTTGATCCCGGAGTTGCAGGGCGCGTCCTTTGGGTCCAACGCTCACCAAGTGAGATGGCCACTGCGTCGCGACCTTGATGCCGTTGGCCTCCTAGGAGCCTTCTCGCTGTCTGTACGATCCCATGCGGCGGCCTTTCTGTCTATCTCTGACCTCGCGGACCGAATGCCTCGAAATATCCACGACCAGCGCCAAACAGGAGAATATTATCAGCAGCTCCGTATCCTGATCCCATCTAATCTCTCAGGCGCATGTACACGCCGTAATCCTCCTGGACGATCTCCTTGAGACTCTCGTACAAGGCCACGGTCTCCACATTGGCAGACGCCTCAGCACCATTGGCTTCGGCCTGGAACTCGTGACTGGCACCACAAGCTGCCTCGATCAGCGGGTTCTTGCGATCCATTTTGAGGCGATCACGGAGGATCTTGCCCACGTATTTGCTGTTAGCACGCGAGGTGCACAGCCCCAACTGCTGCAGACACAGCAAGAATGCGTCGGTGTTGGTCACCTGCACGCTCTTGCCCTGCCACCGCACTTCGACTTGCAGCATCTCGCGTTTCGGATCTAGGAACGACGCGTTCAGTGCCAACTCGGGCCAATCGTCGCCCGATCGACCGCCATCTTTCATCATGAGACTCAGTAGATCTCGCTCACTCTCGTTGGCGAGCAGCGCCACGACAAGAGGCAGCGGCAGCTTGGTGCAGCGAGTGAACGCACAGCCACTTTGGGTCTTTTTGGTCGCGGATCGGTGCTTAAAGCTGGCAGAGTCGTCGCCATCGTTTCTCGTGGGAGAAGGCGGCTCACTGAGCGACGAGTTGACGTGCACGACAGACTTGATGTCAGCGTCTTCGTCCAGAGGGTACGCAAAGAAGAGCTCGTTGGGTTTGGCCACGTCGTAGATGAGACCGACGATATCGGAGACTGCAAATACCCCGCCCTGTGGGTTCTGGAGCGTCACGTTGGCGATGACGCCGTTGTTTGCGAACATCTCGTTGAAGCGACGCACGATCTCCTTACACAGGACGCCCACCCGCTCGCGAGGGTTGATGGGCACACACATGCGGTGCTCTTCCACCTGAACGACGACTCGAACCACCAGTGGCAGTGACGCTAGCATGAGCTCAGTCGGAGTCAGCACCGCAGGCTCAGAAGCTAGCGCAGGCTCGTCGTGTGTCGGCGCCTCATCTTGCTTCTGATCCTCGTCTTCTTCTTTCTCTTTGTCTTCGTCCTGAGGCGAGGCATCCTCTGCTGCCGCCCTCTCTTCTTCCATTTCGGCTGCAGACTCGTCGTTCTCCTCCTTTGACTCTGCATCCTCTCTATGATCCCTCTCCGTGAAGCTTCCAGTCGGCGAAGCGGTCTCGCCGCTTACCTCCTCTTTCACTGGCGACTCTTCTGTTTCTTCATGCTCTTTGACCGTCCTATCCGTCGGGTTTGCATCCACTGCTCGCACTTCTTCCTGCTTTTGTGCCTTATCAGCCACAGACTCGCCGACGCCACCATCCCCATTGCCTGTGCTCATTCTAGGTGACAGCAGTGTCCGCATGGCGCTGTACTTCGGCATACTGGGCATGAATCGCGCTGCCGATTCCTTGGACTGCGTGGCCAATCCGGTCAGATCTGTCTCGATCTGCTGCTGCTTGGCTTTCACAAAGCCGAAGACGCCGTCTTTCAGAACCGTCGCAGCAGCCACCATCTTCATCGGATTGATCGCCGCCAAGTCATCGGCCGAGCCAAACAGCGCCGACTTGCCCGATGACTTGCGCCGCTGTTTCGTCGATGTGCGAGACGAATCGCTATCGTGCTGGCTGTCGACCCGCCGCGCGTTGCTCGCATCAAGCTGAGAGTGGAGATCATCGCCCACGGGTTGCTCGTCGTCTTCATGGGTGAGCTGACGTAGCTGCTGGTCGAGCAGCACACGCCGCGCAGCTGTGAAGCGTCGAAACACTCGCTGTATGCTCTTAGCGGACAGCTCTCGCGTCGCCAGCTCGCGTTTCCGTCGTCGCTCTCGCTTGGTCTCTGTTGGCGCCGTCACCTCATCGCTTTCTTGACCAATACTCAGCTTCTCGAAGGCAAATTGCACGGCGTCAGACTGCAGAAGAGCTCGGAAGTCGAAGTTGGTTTGCAGTGACAAGTGGCCCTGGTGGTTGTCAGCCACGCCGCCAACGTGGCGGAACTGGGCTTTCATCCGTGCAGGCGAGTTGGTCTTGTGCGAGTTCTCGTGGAGTAGCGTGAGCTCGACGTTGCGAATCTCCAAAACAGCAAAGAACAGAGTCAGCGCCGCGATGGCGTGGCCGTCGAGCGGCTGCTGGAGCCTGGCGAGCACGTGACGCGCTTGCTGGAAGATTTGATGCTCGAGTTGGCAGCGTATCCGTTCGACGTGAAAGTAGCAGCTCATCTGTGGCGTGCTCAACGCACAGACCTTGACGCCATCGGAGAAACTCAGTCGCAGACTCGTGCCGTCGGCGACTACGAAAGTCTCTATCTTGGACGTCACGTCAATGGATTTGACGGACGCGTGGCCCAGCTCGGCGAAGACACGGTCGGGCCACCGTGGCAGCTGCCGGGACGCACAGATCCCACCTACGTCTGCTCTGCCTGCATCATTTGTGGCCTTCGTGGCGCATTGCTTTTGTCGCTGCTGCTGCCTGTGGACACACTCGCAGCCACGGATCGTACACTCGAGCATCTGGAACGCAAGTGGCAGCACAGGCACGAAGATCGCGTCACCGACGAACTCTTTCGACTCTGTGGAGATGCTCAGGTCCTTCATTTGCATGACGAAGCGCCTTGCCGGTGGCGGCAGCGATGGCAATTTCGTGTCTCCAGTACGGATGAGCTCCTGGACAGTGCTGAACAAGTAGCTGTCCGTCACGATCTCGAGTTCGTCGAGCGCAAACACCACGCGAAGCTTCGGAATGCGAGTGCTGTCCAGCCACGACGCGCTTGTGGTCTCACCGTTGGTCGCATTGAGACCATTGTCGAAGCTGCTTGGTTCTAGACTGTTGCGCCGACTCGGATTTGTGTTCGTGTCTGTTGCTGGCAGCGATGGTGACGCCGTCGAGCGAGGAGAGACCGAGGGCGAGACGGGTGCCGACGCTGGCGCCGAGCATACGTGGCGCTCGATCGCGTCCAGTCGGATCTTGTGGTGGCACGTGCCACACGTGATGGTCGCCGCCTGTTCCATCTCGTTGAACGAATGATACAACTCATTCGCGACCATCGAGATCTCGTTCTCGAGATGGCACTCGAGCTTTTGCAAGTGCCACTTGAGGAACACGCTTTGCTCCGACGCTAGCCGCTTGAACTGGAGCACATCGCGTGCCGGCTTGATGTGGAACAGCACCTTGTCCTTGTGGCGGACGCTGAGGTCGTGGACTGTGACGTGCACTTCGTGAGACTCATCGTGGTGCTGGATCCAGTTCACAGCGGCATGCTGAGCAATCAGTGCGAGCTGAAGATCCCCACGGCGGTTGGAATGGACCCGCAGGAGCGCGTGGGCGGTGAAGCGCACGGTGACTTGAAGGGCGAAGCTACTGCCACCGTTTTCATTGCTGTCAGTGTCAGCCTCGTCACCATCTTCAGCTTCTTTCTCGCCATTCTCGACCACTGCCTTCTTCTTGGGTGTCAGGGGACCTCGTAAGAGTTGGTGAGGCAGCAAGCCAGTCTCTTCTCCGTCTTTCGGGATGGCGCTGGCGTCTGCCATCCACTTGACCGCCGTCAAGTACATCGCGTACACTTGCTGGAGCTGCTTGGCGTCCAGCTCAAACGGCAGCGTCTCCAAATTCAAGTCCACGACACTCGACAGAACCTCCCAGGCGTCGTGCTTGGACTTGCGGTGGCCGAACAGTGTCATGCGCATGGCGATCGTGTGGTCGCGAAGCAACTTGATCGGCGGCGGCCCTGCTCCCAGGTCTGCTGACCCGGAAGCTACACCACCACCCGGAGTCGTCTCATGGAGAAACACGCTGCACTGGGTGGACACGAACTTGAACCTCGTCTTAAGCAGGCCGTCCGGTGACCGGTCCACGCATTCCGTCAGATCTCGCATGTCCTGCCACATTGCGTTCGTCGTGCGCGCGTGAAAGTGCGCCATCTCCACGCGCAGCCGCAGCGCTTGGGCCTCGTACAACTTGATGCTGATGTTCTCCACCATGATCTCGAGCCGCTCGTTGATGATCGTTGCGAACTGATACATGGACGCAATGGATCCGAGCGGGTCGGGCTCCATGACCGCGGCCTTGGCGCGTGCGATCGAGTCGCGCCGCACGTGCTCATCGCACTCGTGGATGTGCTTGACGTCGATAAACAGGTCGCCGATCCGTAGGCTCAGCGGCTCCTGAACGAACTTCTCCGCCACGTTCCACGACGGCACTTTGACCGTTAGCTCGGAGCACGTCGCTCGCGTGACGATCAGTGGCGACGGGATCTGCAAGAGCGCTGCGAGCTTGTCAGGCTTGAGGGCTGTGGCGACGGAGGAGGCGGCAAGGTCTCACTTATTAGCACACATCACACAGTGCCGTATTCACAGAGGAAAGCTAGCATACGTACTGATCTTGTGGAGCGTGATCTGCGGGCGTGAGAAGCTCTTGGAGTTGAAGTCGCGCGGCAATTGGTCGTCTTTGAAGTTGTCGACCCAGTACTTGAGCTGCTTCTTCAGGTACTCCTTCATCATGGAGGTGGCCGCCATGGTGGCGACCTCAGCAGCTCACTTCTAGCGCTGCTACTGCGTCAAGAGCAAGTTGAACAGCACAGGAAGCGCGATGCAATCGAGTTGCCGGGCGTGTGTGGCTTACGCTTCCAGATCGAGTCCAAAATGAGAATATGCGAAGTTGAAGCGGCCATATCCACCTTTTCAGCCAATAGAAAATGCCAAAATCTGTTATTGTCCAATCAAAGATGACTATCTGGAGGGTCCCAGTCACCCAACCGACATCGTGAAACTACCGCAGCGCGCGACTGCCTGGAATATCCTCATGCAGGACGAACACCACGACTCCATGTTCACCAGCGGCTCATCAGACTTCATTGTGGTTTTGGTCACTCTCAAGGCTTCTGAAGGCCAGATCCCAGACCAGCCTTGGTCTCTGCCGCAAACTAGTTCGAACGTCAATATCAGCCAATAATGTTGATTTATTACGTTCTATTGGCCAAAACTAAACATGGCTTCACTCGAGCGGATCAGCAATTGCAATGCGAAATGAACGAACAGAAGCGACCAAATCATATGGAAGCCGTGTCGTGCACTCTCGTCCCGCACCGCTCTCTCCGTCTCTCCATCGACACCCGCAGCCGCGTGCCCTTGTGCTTCCATCGTCCAGCATCAGCCGCTTCCTCGCGCCTATCGAGCGCCGTTTCTCACGCTGCAGTAGCTTCCGTCCAAGCAGCCCGCACGACACCAACGCCTGCAACATGGCGGACACCAACCCGCAGCCGGGCGTCGGCCTGGTCGCGGTCGTAGACATCGTGTTCGCGATCGTCGGTGTGTCGTACGCGTCGCAGATCCTGCAGCCGATCCCCATGACGTATCTGTCCGAGATCGCCTTCCCCGTCGACGTAAGTGAGACCGTGGTGGCCATGTCTCCGTCCATCAAACGCTCACGCTTTGCTATGCCAGTTCATGGTCAAGCTCCTCTCGTCAATCATGCTCGTCGCTGTGCACTCGCTGCACTGGTTGCTGGATATGTGGGGTGGACCCGAGTGGCACCAGCGCACTCAAGTTCTCTCCAAGCCGCCCGCCAACTCTGCGAGCCACGTCTTCTTCGACATGCTCGCTTGGGTACGACGCCGTCTCTCTCTCTAGACAACACCTCGAGTACCCCCAGTGCTCACCCACTGTATCCTTGTAGGGTATCGCTGCTATGCTGCTGTGGATGGGCCACCGCCGAAGCCAAGCGCCAAGCCTTTTGCTGCGGGCATTCTGGCTCTTCAGCTGGGTCACCACAACGATTGAGCTCTTCGGGCACGAGGTACGAATCCCTTAAGATCACCGCTCTATGTGCGCAACGTTGGTCTCAGTCTCCTTCCCAATGCGACAGCACGTCACGCAGCTCGACCTTGGCACGGACTCGTCCTTCGTCGTCGCCATGGCTGCGATCGCCTACTCGTGCTCCGCTCTGCTTGGCGCGTCGTGTTTCTTCGCCGCCACGGAGGTGACGTCGGATCTGATCGACCTCCCCGTCGTCACCACACCCTCGGCTTTCCTCCACTCGACGAACTTCAAGTTCCCGCTCTCTGGGTACGGCACGTTTGGTAAATACGCCAACGTTCTGTCCAACAACAGCGCGATTCCCCGCGACTCGAGACCCGACGGCAACCACGACGACCGCAACATCATGAGCCAGGCCAGCAACCACAGCGTGTCGCGCGGTGCAGTCATCACCGCCACGATCCCGTCGTCCACAGCCTCCATGTGGGGCAAGAACCACTTCATCTCGTTCAAGATTGTCGTGCAGACCGAAGACGACCGCTGGAGCGTGCGGCGCCAGTACAGCGACTTTGCAGCCCTCCACGAAGAGCTCCCAGACAATGTGAAATGCGACTGCCCTCTGCCAGAGGACGAAAGCAGTCGCCAGTATCTGTCCTGGAAGCATCGGCCCACGCCACTCAAGGCAAGGCTCGAGAAGTATCTGCAACGCGTGCTCAGCCACCACGATTTCGAGCCGTACTCGTCCCAGGCGCTGTGCGACTTCCTCGAGATGGTGAGACCTTTCATGAGACTCTCGGTGAGACTGAGCGACTGACACGTGTGCCTGTGTGTGTGTGTGTGTGTAGGAATACATCGACGACTCGCTGCTGCAATCCGTGTTTTCAGCGCCACTGACAGGCAATAGTTGGCTCGCCACTGCAGCGTAGAAACCCCTGATGGTAATTCATTTCCGACTGAACATGTTGACCAGACTCAGTTTTGGTACATTGTGGATTCATGGTTGCTCGTTACGATCGACTGCCGTACGAGGGGAAGGCGATCTCACACGAGTTGACTGTCTTGGCAAAGCGCAGCGAGTTGAGCGTCTCGTCGCGGTGCTGCTTCAGGGGCGACAGGTTGCAGATCATGAGCGTCTTGCTGTCGCCTCCCAGCGACGGGCTCAGGAAGTGCGTCAGCTTCGAGTCTCTGAACGGCACGTGCGAGGACTGACATGGCAAGAGCAGAAGAGTGGTGAGTCAAGCTGCTTCATAGAAAGAGTGGGGATGGATGGCACCGTCGTACCTTCTTGGCCAAGGCGCAGATGACGTTGCCCAGGGACGACAAGCTCTTGTTGATGCACTGCGTTTCCTTCAGCAGCTCGCGGTCGTTGCCGCTGCCAGACTTCGAAAGACGCTCAGAGCCCTAGACAATAAACAGAACGCATCAGTGAATGCACCCAGATCATCATCGCGTAGCGACGGAACTCACCGCCAAATCCACGAGGTGCACGACGCTATTACGGCGGTCTCCAGTCAGTGAGTTCACACCGTTCAATCTGCAACATAGCGCAAACACACAGACATCAGTATTTCAGACCTCGACGAGAAATAACCTGCAATGTGGAACCGGATGCTCACCTGAAGGAAATGA
The DNA here is from genome assembly GCA_023337875.1 of Pythium apleroticum. NCBI lineage: Eukaryota > Oomycota > Peronosporomycetes > Pythiales > Pythiaceae > Pythium > Pythium apleroticum. The sequence continues at coordinate 31,333 of JAADXN010000085.1, read as the reverse complement.
CGCAGTGGCTGCGCGACGAGTGGTCGTTCATGTTCGTCGACTTGGTGGCGCGACGTCCCAGCGCCTTCTCCAGCAGATTCCAGGCTGCTCGCTCGTCTTCGATGGCGTGGACGCACGAGTTCATGACCATCGGCTTCCCGTCTGCGTCCAAACGAAGGTCCACCTTGTCGGTTGACTGTGTGCACATCCGCACGATCAGGTTTCAAGTCTCTGGGAGAAGATCCACAGGTAGTACCAACAACACAAACGTACCCCTTGTGGCGCCAACAAATCGCGAAGCGTTTCGTTGTAGATCTCGATCATCTCCAGACTCACGCCGAAGTCCCAGCCGCTGTTCCGAAGATCTGCAATGGTGGCGTAGATGTGCGAGATCGCGCGGCCGACGATACCCATGTGGGGAGACGGCTCCATGGCGTCGTAGTCCGCAACGCCTTGCATCGTGTACGTCTTGCCGGATCTACACGTCAAGCATCATCAGATTCATTCTCTCTCCTACACGTCGTGAAGAAACGAAAGCCCACGTACCCCGTCTGCCCGTACGCGAAGATGCACACGTTGTAGCCATCCAGCGCCGATTGGATCAACGCCGAGACCTCCAAGAACACGTCTTCCTGGTTGCACTGCCCGTTGAAAACCAGATCGAAATCGAACGGATACTTCTTCACTGTCTCGCGACCGCCAGTCTGTCCGTAACCAACGTGAGAGCGAGGACCGGCGATCAGCTCGATCTGACGACGCTCGCCACCGTAGTCCGGGAAGCTGAAAATCTGTCCAACAAGCATCCCTTTGGTGAGAGCCATGCCAACAAAAAGCCTCAAGTAGCTCAGCGGCGTACCTCTTCGTTTCCGTTTCCAGCAGCTTCGTGGCGAAGCACCGGACGCACTCGACAGAACACGCGAATGTTGCCCTTGAGCTCCATCACCTTGTTGTGGAGACTGCGGCGCACGATCTCTGCCTGGTAGATGCGGCGCTCGAGCTGCATCATGCGTCCGCGGAACTCAATCTTCATGCTTTCGACGTGCTCGTTTGCGCTCGACAACTCACGACGCAGGTAGTTGATCTCGCTGTTCGCTGTCTCCAGGTCGTGGTGCGCGCGCTGGAGCTGTTCCTGCAACGACACGAGCAGCGCTTCCTTCTCGCCAAACGCAGCGATCCGGTTGTTGGCCTCTTGGAGCTGGTTGTCGATGTGCGTGATGTACTGCTTCGCCTCCGCCAGGTTCTGCTGGCAGCTCTGCACAGTCGCCCGCAGTTGCGTTTCCGTCTCGTTGCTCTGCTGGATGGTCTTCTTGAGCTGCGCATTCTCACGTCGCAGCTTCTCACCCTCGCCACTCAGCTTCCTCTTCGAGTCATCCATCGACTCGAGCAGATCCGCCTTCTCCTTGAGCCACTGCGTGTGCACCGACTCCAGGTTCTGCTCCGTCTGCTGCATGGCCGCTCGGATCTGGATGTTCTCGCTCTGCGCGGCCTCGAGTTGGTGCTGCATCTCCGACATCTTGGCACTCAGATGGTTCGCCTGCTCACACGTCGTCGAGTTCTCGTGGGTCAACCGCGCGAGCTCCGCCTCCAGCTGCGCAATGTACTGCGCGGACTGGGAGGTCGTCTCGCGGTCGCTACTCTCAGCGGCCACTTGAGACATCTTGAGCTCATTCAGCACTCGCACCGACTCCTCTTTGTCGTTATGGAGACTCGCGATCATCGAATCGCGTTCGCGCAGCTCCTTCGACAGCACGTCGACTTGCTGGCACAGCGACTCCATGCGCTTCTCGTCGGCGTGGCTGCCCGTGAGATCCGTCGAGTTGATTCGAAGCTTCAGTGCGTCTTCGAGCTCCGCAACGTGGTCGCACAGCTTGGCCGCAAACATGTACACGTCCATATAACGCTGCACAGCCACACCAACCCACAGCCACGTCAGTCGTCAGTTTCGCACCACACGCCCCGCAAACTACTACGTACATTCTTGTACAAGAACGCGCGTTCTGCCGCCGACTTGGACTTGGTCGCGCGCTCCTCTTCAGCGATGTCCCGTGAGATGAACGCCATGGACTCTTGCAGTGAGAAGCTGCTGCGGAACAGCGCCTCGTGGCTCATGGCCGAGTCGCTCGGTCCACGAGAGTCTTCTTGCCGCATCTATCAACACGCGTACGATGAGACTTTGCTGATACCATCAATTACATCAGTGAGAAAGGCAGCACCGCCTACCTCTTGGTTGGACAGCGAGTTCGGATCCACCTCCACGGTCGAGCGGCGCGACTTGGACGAAGACTTGTTGTGGCGAGGCGGAGAGATGTGCATGGAGAACATCGAGTCCGTCTCTGCTGGCGGCGTCGAGTCCTGGTTGTTGACGCTCCGGCGGTTGGTCGACTGGCGCGCCATTTCCGCGGAAGGCGCCGAATGGCGCAATCCTTCACGACCCATCACAGCGCCATTCGCGGCGTTGCGGTTGACGGCCTTGGACTTGGCTGCACGGCCGCTGCTCGGCCCGCCACTCGCGTTGTTGCGGCTGAGCTTCCACAGCGACAGCTCCATTTCGCGCGGCATCTTGCCGTTCGCGCGGACGTTCGAATTCGAATTCGATTGCCCGGCGTCTTCCATGACTTGATCGTCGTCCGCACTGCCCACGATCACATTGGCTGGCGACTGGTGATTGCCGTTGTTATCCACGGGCGACGGCGCCATCGCTGTCGCAGTCGAAGCGCTGCTGCTGCCGAGTGACTTCTTCGCCGAGTGGTCCAGGCCGGTGTTGAACCCGAGCGTCTGCGACGAACGCCGCTGGCGCAAGCGCGCGTTGTTATCGCCAGTCGACTGGTCCATATTGACGTTCTCATCCGGTCCTCCAGGCGTCGCCATGCCTGCGAAATGGCTCAGGATGTTGCCCTTGCCGGCCTGGTAGAACGCCGCCGGCTTGTGGTCGGGCGTCTGCGGCACCGCCGTTCTCGATGGCAAGACCATGGTTCTGGGTGCAACCGACACGTGTGGATCGAGCGTGGCACGGGCAATCGGACTGGTATACTCAGAGTATCCCTGGTGGTGCGATGGTGGCGTCACGCACGCGTCGAGTGGTCGCTTCTAGCGCAGCGCTTGGCGTGCCTCCCGCGGTTCGCCTTTGGCTGCAGGTCGCCTGTCCTGTCCGCGAAAGTGCACAGGGCGCCAAAACGCCGTCTCTACCCTCACTTAACATCCCTTAACATATCTGATCTCTTCAGTTTGAAATACCTTAACACCCACTAACATCCACTCACATTCCGAGGAGACCGTTGAAAATTTGGAAAAGCGGACGAAAATGGCGCCAAAAGATATGAAAATGGAACTCCCGATAAAGCTCATAGCTCCACATTGACCACGATGTGAGGATTGGCACTCAGTGCATCGGATAGCAATTTTCAGGTAGATGTAGGTGCTGCTGGATTTACTCCACAAGACTTACTGCAGACCTCCGCAGCCAAGAAAGACGTTGTGATACAAGTGCGACGGATTGACGCTTTTATTTAAATGGTCACCAGGGATCTCAATCTCACAGGAAGCGCTCAGCGCACAAACGCTGCGCACCATTCTCCTCGTACTCTCGACGCGAGACCCACAGCTGCTGGAACGAGCCCAGCGACGCGAGGATGGAGCCGCCGATGAAGCAGCTGAACTGGCGCTCGATCTTCATGACCGTCGTGAACCGCACTTTGAACGAGCTGGGCACCATGGCGGTGAGCTCGGCATGTAACCGCTCTGTGAGTCCGTTCGTGAGACTGCCACCGCCACACAGGATGATATTGCTGAGCATGTCGCGACGCAAGTCGGCGTCACACAACTGCACGGCGTCGTAGATCATGCGGTGGAGACCCTTGGTCAGCGCACGCCCAGGCGACGACGGCGTCGCCTCCGTCTTGATAGAGGCGCTCGATGCGACGTCATCGAACGGCTTTGGATGGAGTAGGAACTCGCCCAGTTGGAAGCGCTCGCGACCGAGCATCAGGACCTGGCCGTCGGGCAGCTCATACCTCTGCTCATCCGCCACAAAGTTCTGGAGCTTGTCTTCTGTGAGGGTCTTCAACGACGTCGTCGTCACACACTCTCGCATGTCACGGAACACTTCGCTGCGCATGTAGTTGTAGTAGCTGGTCGGTAAGTACGGCGGCGAGATCTTGTCCTCGGGCAGCAGCATCGTGTCCAACTTGCCACTGGCGTTGACTTTCCGCGAGAAGCAACAGCGCGGGCGCACTTCTGGCGCACCTTCTCGAAGCGACACGAGATGCGCCATGTAGTCGGACAGGCGGTCGCACCCGACGCTCGAGTACTGCGCTGGTCGCTGCAACGGGTATCCATCAAACACGGGCACGACGCGCGTGGCACCTGCACCGATCTCCGCGATCAGAGCCGACGAACGGCCGAACGCAAACGCATCCAGCACGGCGTCCTTGGCCATGTAAAAGCTGGGCACGTCGAACTTCTCGAACATCATCTCCATGTACTTCTCGGCGTCGCGTGCCCCAGCGCTGGTCAGCGCGTCATTCGCGAAGCACGCCGGCGCCGACGTGATCACGGGGTGCTCCTTCGCATCGACGTAGAGCTTGTCGAACGCGTGCTTCCACATCTGCTCCAGCGCGTCCCAGTTGGCCACGACACACGCCTCCACGGGGCGCAGCACCTCGGCATTGCGGGCTGCGAAGAGGTCACCGACGAGGTACGGAGACGCCGCCTTTCCGGCGTCGCCCTCGGCCTCCGGAGCGCTGTTCTTGCTTGCGACAACCGATGGCAGCACGAGCTTGGGCGTGTCTTCGCCCGCCAGTCCGAACTTGCTCAGGCTCGTGCCCACGTCGCCCACGACGGCCTCCACATCGTCACCGCAGTACATGATCCGCTCGCGGTGGAGCGACACCAATGCCGCCTTCCCGACTGTAAACCCGGCCCGCTGAATGTCCAACACGGGTTTCATCTTTATCCAAAACCCACCCATACTCCAGAGAGCATCTGTCTATACGACCATGACCAATATGACGTTTCCAAACCAGATTCCCAATCACTCGAATACTGTTCGTGTTGGTCGTATAGCATGTTAGGAACGTCAGTTCTTGAAGCCATCTAAGTTCGTATCGGCCAGGAGCCAACGACGGAAGATTTTCGAGAAGGCGGTTGGGGGGTCGGGTCGGTCTCAGCGGAAAAAGCTCCTCAGTCGCAGAGCTCAGCCGAGAGAAGGAAGGAATCGACTGCAAACAACGCGTAGAGAACAATGGCGGAGGAGAGCAAGCTCGACTTCGCGTGGCTGCCCAAGGGCACGGAGGCGCTGGCCGACGGCGAGTACGACGCCATCGTGCTGGGCACGGGCCTCAAGGAGTGCATCCTCAGCGGCCTCATGGCCGTGAACGGCAAGAAGGTGCTGCACCTGGACCGGAACCAGTACTACGGCGGCGACTGCGCGTCGCTGAACCTGACGAACCTGTACGGCAAGTTCAAGCCTGGCGTGGAGCCGCGCAGCGACCTGGGCTCGAACCGCGACTACAACATCGACTTGATCCCCAAGTTCATCATGGCATGCGGCAAGCTGGTCAAGATGCTGCTCCACACCAAGGTGACGCGGTACCTCGAGTTTAAGAATGTGGACGGCAGCTACGTGTTCAAGGGCGGCAAGACCTACAAGGTGCCGGCCACGGGCGAGGAGGCGCTCAAGTCGTCGCTCATGGGCATGTTCGAGAAGCGCAAGTTCCGCAACCTGCTCAAGTACATCTACAACTACGAGGAGGACGACCCGAAGACCTTTGAAGGCCTCGACCTCTTCCGCGTGCCGATGAGCGAGCTGTACGAGAAGTACGGCGTCGACGCCAACACGCAGAGCTTCGTGGGCCACGCCATGGCGCTGATGCGCGATGACTCGTACATCCAGAAGCCCGCCATCGACACGGTGCGGGCCATCAAGCTGTACGCGTACTCGCTCGAGCGCTACGGCAAGTCGCCGTACATCTACCCGATCTACGGTCTCGGCGGTCTGCCTGAGGGCTTCTCGCGTCTGTGCGCGATCCACGGCGGCACGTTCATGCTGAACCGCGGTGTGGACGAGATCCTCTTCGATGCCAACGGCAAGGCCTGGGGCATCCGCGCCGGCAACGAAGTCGCCAAGGGCAAGCTGATCATCGGCGACCCGTCGTACTTCCCGGCCGAGAAGCTCCGCAAGAACGGCAAGGCTGTGCGCTCGATCTTCATCCTGAACCACCCAGTGCCCAACACGAATGACTCGGAGTCGCTGCAGATCATCATCCCAGCCGCCCAGGCCAACCGCCAGAACGACATCTACGTGTGCGTGGTTTCCCACGCGCACATGGTGTCGGCCAAGGGCATGTACATCGCCATCGTGAGCACGGTCGTGGAGACCTCGAACCCGCTGGCGGAGATCGAGCCGGGCGTGAACCTCCTGGGCCCGTACTTGGACCGCTTCGACTCGGTCTCGGACATGTTCGAGCCCATCGCCGACGGCACCAAGGACAACTGCTTCATCAGCACGTCGTACGACCCGACGAGCCACTTTGAGACGACGTCCGAGGACGTGCTGGATCTGTACAAGCGCATCACGGGCGAGACGCTGGACATGAACATCAACGCCGACTCGACGGAGGTGGACTAAGCGTGCAGTCCGATCCATTCGCTCCAAAGCTCACGCGAGGCCGACAGAGGACGAGACGAGACGAGCGTAGTTCCTGTTCATGTCGCTCTTTGTATGTGCCCCCCTTCCTGCATCTCTCCCCATAGCCAGAAAACCAAAAGCCAAGACACATGTGGAAACCAAAACGCTGGATGCGATCCGATCCTTTTTTTTCTTGATTCTGTGATACGCCACCGTACGCTGCTCTCGATGATGATGATGCAGGGGCGTGATAGGTGCACGACGCCGTTCTGGGCGGCATCCCATGCAGTCAAGTGACTCCTCCAGACCGAATCGATGTATTTCCAGCCCCCCGTGAGCTTGTGAGACCCTTGGCTCAAGTTGCAGCACTGATATTCATAGCGAAGGGCCAGGTCATCTCCCCTCCCCTCCCTCAAAGGTCTCTCGCAGGCGTCCGTCCCTCGCAGCGCGCGCTCGTTTGAATCGCCTGCACTGGTCTGTTCATTCTCCCAATCCGCTGCTCCACCCCAAGCCAACTCCTCCCGGACTCTTTTCTTCCACCATGTCGCGCAGTGGCCACCAAGTCTCGCAGAACGTCGACAACTTCATCCGTGAGAAGCCCAGCACGCGTCTCCACGCCCCACCAGGCGGTGGCTCCAGCGTCGGCTCGCTCATCTTCGGTGGAGGCGGAGGCCCCGTGGAGTCGCAGTTCGCTGGCTACGAGCGTCGCGGCAGCCTGAACCGCGGTCGCAAGGACGACGTACCAGAGCAGACCAACCCGTACGCCAAGCAGGACAACTACCACCACCAGCAACAGCAACAGAACTACCGTCAGGCACCAGCCCAGCAGCAGTACCAGCCGCCCATGCAGCAGCAGCAGCAGCAGTACCAGCAGCAACACGCTCCTGCGGCCGGCTCCGGCCGAGCGTCGTCGAATCAGTACGCCTCAGGTGCCAACCAGAACGCCGGCAACGTGCTCACGGACCGCCGCATCACGCGCATCCACGCTCCTCCAGGCGGCGCCTCCACCTTCCGCCTCGGCTGAGCTGCCCCACCTTGAAGTTCGAGTTGTTTCGCTAGTCGTTGGGAGGAGTAGACAGACAGGGTAGACTTGATGCTGCAGAACTGCAGCAACACTTCATATATATTTAATGAAAGCAAGACACGCTTCTCAGGAAGCACGAATGAACGAACGCACTGTGCCGCATCGAGTAGAAAACAAGAGGTCTGGGTGCATTGTACGAGTAGTGTCGGGTCTGGTGTGTGTCTATCTATTCGTCGTCCTCACTGTCTCCCTGTGGCACCTCCTCTTCCTCCTCGTCCCCTTCCTCTTCCTCATCGGCCGCCTCGACGTCACCGTCCTCGTCACTGCTGGCCTCCTCTTCTTCATCGTCGTTTTCGCTGACGCTGGGCAGCGCGATGATCGACAGCCCGTTCTTGGCGGTCTTGAGTCGCGACCACCGTCCCAGTCGGTGCTCCTGGCCCACGCCTGCCAGCAGGAAGCGGCCCTTGTTGTCGAAGCTCATGCTGTTCACGAAGCCCTCCTGTGGGATCTCAGCCACCTGCGTCAGCGTGCGCGCCGACAGGTCCGCTCGCCACAGACGGATCACGCCGTCACAGGAGCCGGACGCCACGAGGTCCGTTCGCGGCATCACCGCCAAGCTGCTGATCCAGTTGCCGGCGCCGTGGGCGTCCCGGACCACGTACACGGGCTTCTTACGGCCGTTGAACCACAGCGACAGCGAGCCGTCATCACCACCCGTCACGTAGTACTCGTCGTTGACCATCTTGACGCAGTCCATCGAGCCCGAGTTGCCGTAGAACACGAGCTGGGTCTCCTCCGCAATCTTCCACATTCGCACACTGCGGTCGCGGCCGCTGCTCACGAGACGCTCCTTGTACAGCGCGTCCAGCGCGTGGACTTCGCTCTGGTGGCCAAACAGCGTCTCCACGTAACCCATCTCTGTGAGGTTCCAGTGCTTGATGGAACGGTCGAACGAGCCGGAAAACAGGGCGTGCGAACGCAGACGGAACGCCAGCGCCGAGATCGCATCGCGGTGGCCCTGGAACGTCTCTTGAACCTCGTTCTTCTCAGCGTCCCACACGCGGAGCAGCTTATCAGCGCCACCACTCGCGAGGAACTTGCCGTCCGAGCTCAGCGCGAGTGCCAGCACGGTCTTCTCGTGGTCCTTCGTGGCCTTGGACACGTCGTCGGCCGGCAGCTGCAGCTTGGTCTTGGTCTGCGTGGGCAGATCCCACTTGAAAATGGCGCCATCCTTGGACGCCGAGAACGCAGTCTTGCCGTCCTCGCTCAGACACACACACGTCACAGGCAGCTTGTGGCCCTTGAGGAAGCGCGTCGACTCGGTGCCGAACTCGAACTCCTCGAACTGGCTCGCGACCTCCTTGAACAGCTTGCCCATGGCCTCCAGCGCGTCCTGCTGCAGACGCGCGCCGATGCGCTCGTCCACCATGGCCTCGTCGTCGTCTCCGTCCATCGCCTGCTCTGTGATCTTGCCCAAGTACTCCTTGGCCAAGCGCATGCGCTTCTCCTGCGCGGTCTCGCGGGCCTCGAGCTCGTCTTCCTCATCGCTCTCGCTCTCGGCCTTGCCGGCGCCGTTATCGCTGCCGTCGTCATCGTCGGCCTCGCTGTCCGACGCGATCACATCGCCGGCGCCGCTGCTGCTGGCGCCTCCGGACCAGTCGAACGCATTGTCCGACAGCAGCTTCTTCTTCTTCTGCGCGTGCTGCGCGAGGTTCTTCGCGCCCACCTTCTTCGACAACGCCTTGCGCTTCACCATCTCTGTGTCTGTGGGTGCGTGGGGATCGCTACGGGGCAGTGCACGTGCGTATATTACCAGCCACGATTAGTGCCCAATATTCCGATGACACCGCTTCGAGGTCGAGGAGCTCACCAAAGTTGATTGGGCACCAGCAACCACACAGGCTAATGCCACAACTCAAAAGATTCGGTGGTGGATACTCACAACTGCACTTCCACCACCAGACAATGTTTCCAAATAGTGACACCCGATAGAAGAGAGTTCCAGATCCCGATGTAGTGGAGCCGGCCCCATCTTCAAACCACAAAGCCAAGCAAAGACACTTGGGCGAAGAGGCCGTAGCTGCTCACGCGACCAGCTCCACGCAGCCACAGACGCCACGCGCAATGGCGTCCACTAGTGCTAGTGCAGGCGCTGTCGCCACAGAGAGCGCGACGCCCGAGGTCGTGGTCTCGGGCGAAGTGAACCGCATGATCCAGGCCGAGGTCAAGGGAATCTACGAGCGCCTCGAAAAGTGAGCCGCCTCGTATTGCACTGATGCTGATGGCGATCTGCTCACACGGACTCTGTGTGAACACCAGGCTCCGCCAGCAAGCCAAGTTCCCGTCGTTCGACACGGTCAACATCCCCATGGTGCTGGTGCTGGGCAACCACTCGTCGGGCAAGAGCACGTTCATCAACTACATGCTCCAGCAGGAGGTCCAGAAGACTGGTCGCGCGCCCACGGACTGCACGTTCACGGTCATGGTGGGCGGCAACCGTGAGGAGCGACTGGACGGCTCGGCGCTCGTGCGCCACGCGAAGTACGGCTTCGGCGACGTGCAGCGGCTCTTCGGCCAGCAGTTCGTCTCGCAGGTTGAGCTCAAGGTCATTGAGGACAGTCCGCTGCTGGACCAGGGTGGACTCATGATTGTGGACTCGCCAGGCATGATCGACCCGCCTGGAGCCTCGACAGACCGCACGGATACGGACCGCGGGTACGACTTCAAGCGCGTGGTCCAGTGGTTTGCTGACCGCGCCGACGTGATCCTCGTGATGTTCGACCCGGACAAGCCCGGCACGACCTTCGAGACGCTGGATGTGCTCACCAGCTCCCTGCGAGAGCTCTCGAGCAAGGTGCTGCTGATCCTGAACAAGGTCGACGACTTCCGATCGGTCCATGACTTTGCGCGAGCCTACGGAGCGCTGTGCTGGAACCTGAGCAAGGTCATCCCACGGAAGGACCTGCCGTTCATCTACACGATGTACGTTCCGCATGATGACCGTGAGGGCACAGCGCCACCTCGTAGTCAGAATGGGTCGGCGTCTTCGAGCAGCAAGAAGAAGTCTATTCAGAGCAACGGCTCGGAGCAGCCGTCTCCGGCCCAGACCGAGAGAGCGACGAGTGTGGCCCAGGGCGTGCAGCGCATGCTCGAGCACGAGTTTGATGGCACCCGCGGTGAAGTCATTCGTGAAGTCGAGCGTGCACCGGACCGCGCGACGGACAACATTCTGAACCTACTCAAGGCGACGGCCTCGCGCCTCAAGATGCACGTCACGCTTGTCGAGGCCTGCAAGAAGGAGTACACGGACCTCGAGATCTTCTGGAAGCGTGTGCAGATCGCCGGTGCCGCTATCGGCGTGGGTGTGGCGGCGTTCTATCTCATTCGAACAGTCGGTCGCCAACCTGTCCAGGTCGTGTCAGCGGATACGCTCGCTAGCTCGCCAGCTCCCTCCGCCGCTGCGGCAGCGTCTTCAGCCAGTGCCGCAGCCTCCACTGTGGGCTCTTCGACTGCAAGTGCTGCGAAGACCGCCGCTTCGGCTGCCTCTACTCCGCCGCCTGCGCCATCGCCTTCCTTGCGTGGCAGTGCCGCGGCCGCAGACAAGACGGCGTGGAAGCAGAACTGGGCCAAGCAAGTCCAGAAGGCGCACTCGCCCTTCCGCTTCTCCACGTTCTTCAAGATCATCCTCTCAGCGGGCGCCGCCAACTTCACGATCTGGAAGACGGCGGTGCTGCGTCTCGAGCGCAAGCGCGAGCAGATCCTCGAGTGGCTGCCTGCCACCTACGAGCGTGTCTACGCCAAGTTCCTCGTCAAGTCGGACCGCACGCACAACGAGATCGCGTCGCAGTGGAAGATCGTGCGTCCAGGGCTCGAACTCGCGCTGGCAGCCGCCCCCATCGACCAGTTTGATCTGTTCCAGCTGCCCGACAAGAGCTACCTGGACGACGTGCTCAACCTCCACATCCCTCGCCTGGATCGCTGCGTGCGCGACCGCACGGGCGACGACCACGCGTACTTGCGCTTCAAGCATCTCAAGCCAGCGGCCTCCAAGACGACCAAGTAGATTGGCCACAGTCGTCGTGTAGATACAAGGGTGACCATGGAGAGTAGGGAAAAATGCATCTCAAATTGGTATTGTTGTGGAGGACCTGCTGCTTTCATAGCTCTGTTGTGATGTGTGTGTGTGTGTGTGTGTGTGGCTGAGTTGCGCCAGTCGGTGCAGAGCTTCCATCCATATCCATGCGCGAATCGTCGACAGTCGTGGCGTGCTGGTCTCTGATACCAGTCGCGTCGGCCTTCTTTTTGTTTTGCTGCGAGGAAGTTCGCTTACCAATTGAGCGATGGAGTGGCACAGTCGCAATCGAAGTACGCGGTCTTCGTATCCACATGCAAGTCGACTCGCGAGCGGATGATGCCCACCGCACGCTTGTCCGTCGTTGTGCTAGTCGTGTCTTGAGGCTCGCAGCTTACGACTTCATGAGGCTGAAGCTCGACTCCTTCTTGGTCGCGCCCATGCCGTCCACGTTCACCAGCACGCTCTGCTGGCGGTTCGACACGAGCATATCCGCCAGCAGACTGCCCGACGTGTCACCCGAGACCACGGTCTTGTCGTTCTTGGCCAGCGACGAGAGCATGTCCAGCTTCTGCATGTTGATCTCGTGCTGGCGGAACTTCTCGAGCTTCTTCGCCGCGACGCCCTCGGCACGCGCCACGATCTCAGCGGCCTTGGCCTCACCGTTCACGCGCATCTCATCCACAAGCGCGTTCAGCTGCAGTCGCAGCGCCGCAGTCTCGGCGTTCAGCAGCTCAATATCAGCATCACAGTGGGCGCTGATCTCACGCTGGATACGCTCCGTGTCGGCTCGGATCTGCGCAATGCGCAGGTTCGCCTCGACGTTCAGGTTGTTGACGCGCACACGCGTCTCCTGGGCGATCTGCTCCTGCACGAGCTTGATGTCTCCGTTGATCAAGTCGATCTCCTTCTGGATCTCAGCGCACTGGGCCTTGCCCGTGGACTCCTCCTCCATGAGCATCATGCGGCGCTTGAGCTTGGTCATGTCGATCTCCTCCTTGTACTGCAGCAGCTGCATGTCGCTCATCTGCTTCATGTTCTGCTCCTTGATGGCGCTCAGGTGCGTCGTGCGGCTCTGCATCTGCTCCTGGAACGTGTCCGGCAGCTTCACGTCCGTGATCATGACCGTCGTGATCTCCACGCCGTACGTGTTGAACTGGCGGTTCAGGTTGCGCTTGATGTCCTCCGTCACGCAGTACAGCACCTTGGCCTCTGGCGGGATGTCCGCAGGCGCCACAGAAACGCCGTCCGCGCTGTCGTTCAGCGACTTGGGCGTCGTGAGCTCGTCGGTCTGCGAGTGCTCCACGGGGTTCGTGCGGAAGTTGAGCGCGCCCGTGTTGAACCGCTCCTTCATCGTGCCGTCGCGCAGCTGGTACACTTCCGTGTGGAGCACGCTACGCGCCAGCGCACGCACGGCTTCATCCTGCGCGGCGCGCAGCTGCACTTCCAGGCCGTTTGGACCCAGTTCGTACACGAAGCGGCGCACGAGGTCGGGGTCTTCGCCGCGCGTCTCGTCGCCCATGATGCGCAGCACGAGGCACATGTCAATCGCCACGGTCACATCGTCCGCAGTCTTGCAGCCCTTGACGGGCGTGTCGAAGACGATGTACTGCTTGGTGACCAAGTGCGCCACCTTGGTGAAGGGCGTGGCCCAGTGGAAGCCCGCGGGCCACACGGCCGAGCGCTTGCCGTTGGGCCCGTGCCAGTCCACGTCGCGGCCTTGGTGTTGGACGAGCGCGTAGGTGCCTTCCGGCACGCGGATGTACGGCTTGACGGGACTGCGGCCCGGGTTGATGATGACGACGGTGTTGCCGTCGTAGCACGCGCCGAAGAGGCGGTTGGCCGAGTCCACGCGCCACGTGTTGCGGTACTGGAGGTGCGTCTGGTGCTTGGCGCCGCCCGGCAGCTCATCGTCCGGTCGACTCTGGTTGCCGCCCATATTGGTTGAAGTTGTTGGAGGTGTTGGAGGAAAGTTGGTGAATGAGCGAGGATTGCTGGCGTCGGCGCTTCGGCAGTTGGCGTTGGATGTTGTTGGCGTTGGATGGGCCTGTTCCCTCTGCGACTGCTCGGGCGAGAAGGTTGGCTACAGAGTCGGAAGGGAACAAAGGCACGGGCTGGGTGGTATCTTCTCGCGTAAATTACGATGAAAGATTCGCATGAGCCAGGTGTTGGACAGATCGTGAGTGTGGCTCCGTGCAGAAACTGCGAGATTCTGTCTTCGCGGACAATTACGAGCATGTTCACCGAGCACCCATTTTCTATTCGACCAGTACTGTACGGACTCGATCTGTGACATGTGCTAGTCGGCGGATGTTCAGAGACGGAGCTTGAAGATCAAGGGCGGAAGGTGAACTGGATGAGCTGTAGCCATCGCCTGCCAAGCGGATTCGTGCCTACGCGCTCGATGATATACTGGCTACACTCAGTCAAGCTACGCACCAAGCGAAGTCCGCATTAACATGCTCACGCCAGTCGAATCCATGGGTTTTAAGTGGCCATGGACTCCATGAGGGAGATCCTACGCTCTGATGGGTAACTCCATCCTTCTTTTCGTACGGCCATGTACACACTTCCTTCTTTGACCTCATATCCAATATGCACCTCACTGTGGTGGTGTCCAGTTCCTTGCCGAGTCGCTTTCCTTTTGAGTCCTACGGCGGTGTACATGGCCGTACGACGAAGAAGCAATGTGCCACACGGCATCCCAGTCTGTGGTGCATGGCCGTACGATGAAGATGCAGTTGTGGAGCGAATTCTCTTCTTGCTCATCGAATCGCATATCACTCCCCATGATAGGTTCGTATGGGTTGGATCTATTGTATTTGGGTGCGACTGGGAACAGCAACCTGCACGCCGTCGAGCGTGTGGTCGCTGAGGAAGAGACCGAGGAGCAGTTCAAAGGCGCCTTCACGGGCCGATCCAGTGGGCCAATCGTTGTGTTCGACATGGGCGGCTTCGCGACGTCCGTCTCCGTGCTGGAACGCAACGATTCGACGTACTCGGTGCTGGCGTAGATACACGAGAGACCCAACTTGCATTCGATGCAAGCCACTGGACTATCAGTAGTGAGTTTCTTTCGTGAGACACTTCGTAACCGAGCTCACGAACGCGCCTTCAACGCCACGAAGCCGCTTCCCCAGTAATCCGGTGCCAGACTGGCAGCCAGTGCCATCAGATCCGAGAAACCTCAACATCGCTCAGCCTCTTGTCCGCCTTGATCTTTCAAAAATTAGGTGGACCTCCTCAGAATTGATGGGTACACATCCACGTCGTCACACTTTCCCAGAAAAAGGGCTGGTAATCAAGAGTTATGGTCGTCCTGTCCAGAAAAATATCCTCTTCCTCGTAAACTACCCGTTAAATTCCTAATACATCCATGAATCCACCGTAAACTACACCTTCCGTGTCCCTCCACGCCAACTTGCTGCGTCTCTACACCGCGCCAACTTTCCGAGGAAGGCGCTCCCAACCGAAGAGCTCTTCATGGCACCGGCCGCCAACCGCTCATCCGCAGTCATTTCCCAACGCTCCCTGCAAGCCCCACATCACTACAAGCCCCCTACACGCAGTAGCAGCTCCCCACGATGCCGCCTGCCCCTGCGCCTACCCGTTCGAACTCGGTGCGCCCCACGGGCCGCTACAACCGCCTCGTGCAGCTCGACATTGGCAAGCCCATGGACGCCATGAAGGTGTTCAATCGCGCCGTGTCGGACGGCAAGATCCCGCTCGTGCTGATCCCCAAATACCCCAAGATCATCACGCCCTTCATGCAGGTGCCCTCGGGTCTCTGGGTGCTCAAGCAGAAGTGGAACGCGCACATCGGCATGATGGATCCGGGCCTCAAGGTCATGTGGCCGGCGTGGTACCGCATCTCACACATCGTCACGAAGCAAGCCGTGTCGTACTCGAACCTCGTGCGCTTCTGCCCGACGTCCGACAACGTCATGGTGGACATCGACATCTCCATCAGCTTCCAGATCGGCCCGAGCGAGGAAGACGCCGTCAAGTTTGTGTACTGCCTCGGCGCGCACCGCTTTGACGAGCTGCTGTACTCGCTGACCGAAGAAGCCATTCGCGGTCTCGTGCACTCTGTGCGCCACGACCAGGTCCACGATCTGCGTGAAGAGTTTGCGCTTGGCATGAAGAAGGACTTGAACATCAAGCTCAAGACGTACGGCGTGTTCATCCACAACGTCAAGGTCACGGACGTGGCGCTGCCGCCTGCGCTGTCTCGAACGCTTGAGGAGACGACGGCGTTCAAGACGCGCATGGAGGAGCAGGAGAAGAACCACGAGAACCGCCTGCGCATCCTGCTCAACGAAGAGACCCAGAAGCTCACGGCACTCCAGAAGAACAACGAGCGTGCGCTGCAGGACCTCACTGCCGAGAAGGCGCGTGCGGCGATCCACCGCGAAGAGATGCGCACGAACGCCGAGGCGAAGGCGCAGGTGACGATCGCGGAGCAGATCTCGAAGAATGAGAACAAGATCAAGGAGGTCGAAGGTCTGAAGGAGGACGCCGTCGCCACGGCCACGGCCGATACGGTGCGCCGCAAGGCCATCCCGACGGTCGAGCTCAGCAACTTGCAGAAGGACTTCGACCAGTACGTCGCGGTTGCGAAGATCCAGCGCGACGCGGCGATTAAGGTCGCGGAGCGCGAGGCCGCCAAGATCCAGGCGAACGCCGAGGCCGAGGGCAACGCTGCGCCGTTCCTGGTGGAGAAGCGCAACTTTGACTACCAGACCAAGAAGATCACACTCGAGACCAAGCTCGCCGAGAAGATGCCGATGGTGATCAGCGGCAAGAACGGCGACGAGCTCATCCGCCAGACGTTCCTGCAGACGCTGGACGCCAAGCGTTAAGAATGTCCCCTTGCGAGTGAAAGCGTCTACATCCAACCCAGCATCCACGACGAAGCAATGAGAAAAACAAGGCCAACAAGAGCTCCCCTGCGTCTGCAGCAGTGGGGGCCATATATCCAGAACGACTCGAGCAGCTCACACAACTGTAGTCCTGCTTTGTGGGCCAGGCTCGAGCGACTCGATGAGAAACTTCGCCTGCGTGTCGCGCGTGTGATGCGCCTGTGGGCGAGCAGTGACTGCATTCCGAGAGCCTTCGTCGTTGTCTCCTTCCGCTAGCAAAGCGCCGCGATTGGAAGCGGCCGTGAGCCAAAATCGATTCTTTTTGATTGATCTTTTTGCAATGCTGCCAATGTGTTTCCTTTCTATCAAATCAAAGTGTATCTAGTCCACACTGAGCCGGCTGAGCAGTGTGGTAGCACGGCTTTGGATGGCCTCCACCTCCTGTGTCTTGACTGCCATCTCCGTGTTGAGTGCGTTCCACGCCACGCGTGGCAGCTGCCATGTCAAGACGCGTGCTCTGTGCTCCGCGAAGAAGTCGTGCGAGGGCGTCAGGTCGCGAAGCATGGGCTGGGCCGACCAGCGCATGTACATGGTCTCCCACAGCACCACGCTGCGTAGCAGTCCCGACACTGGTGGGTTCAGGTGCTGACCTGGCTTGTACCGTGGGTCACTGAGCTCGGTACGGAACCCATTGATCCACGTCCACACGGACGGCGTCCGGGTTTCCAGCGATGCCTCGACTCGCAGCTTCTTGCAGTCCAACAGGAACGTGCCGAAGCGACAAGAGTGCAGCGCCTCCGCGAGCATGAGCAGCAGGCCTTCGTTGAACTCAAAGTAACTGGGGAAAAGCCGCACAAGCTGCCACACACAATCGAGAAACTGGATGAAAATCGGCGATTCCTGGGTGTCGGCCTTCTCGCCATGCGATAAGCGAAGCTGGAACGGGTGTCCGAACGACAGCCACTCCTTCTCGATCAGCACTTGGAAGCCTCGCCACGACCGATAGAACGGATCCAGCATGAGCTGGGCGATGGCGGAGATCTGGCTCGTGCGGTCCCAGCCGTGGCTGCAGTGGAGCAGCACGGATTGGCCTTCTCGCACCAGCGTTGCGACGTGGTGTGAGGACTTGAGAAGCTGTCGGATGTAGTAGAGCCACTTGGTGTCTTCCACATTGCTCAGCCACTGCAGATTGTCTGTGGTGGTGGAGAGACACAGCGCTCGCAGCTTCTTCATACTGTCGCGCATGGAGTGGATGTTGGGGATGTTCATGAACGAAACTGAGCAGTTCTTGTAGTTGTCTGTGCTCTCGACGCCGTAGCCTTTGGCTCGATTAGCGAGCGCGTTTGACATGGGCCGGCAGTCGATGATATGCAGCGAGTCACTCAGCAAACTCGACGCCGCGATGCCAGCGACCAGGTTCTCATCCGCGGGCGACGTGGCTTTCGACATGCCGACCTTGGGTTGGCTGGAGCGCGAGATCGTGGCGCCGTTGACTTTGTTGTACCAGCACAGACACGGAATTCGACCGAGTGAGCGGAATGCGGTAGCATCAGCAAGGATCTACAGAGTTGACGTATGCGTCAGAGTGGATTCGGAATCAGCACGGCAACTACCACGGTCTCACTTACGCCGTCGGGAACAGTCGCTGGCACGACCAGCAGCTCAGGGTACGTCTCGATCTCGCGGAAGCCTTCGTTCAAGTACGAGACGCGCCACTTGCCGGCTTCAAAGACCCCCTCGCGCTGCCACTCGACCTGCGGGTCGTACGCGTTCCAGTCCTGCGGACACGGCAGCAGCTCCTGCTCGTCGCGGGGGTTCGTCGACAGGCGATGGTAGAACGCAAACAGGTAGTCGATCTTGTTGGGGAACACGTACGTCGTGAGCACCGTGTAGATCTACCAGCATACACACCGTCCGTATTAGCTGCCGTCTTCCCGGCGCATGGGAAAGCTCTTGAGGCCTGTACCTTGGTGACTTCGACAACGTCGAACCGAAAGGACTGCTGGCGCAGGTCCTTCGTGGTGATCTCGATGACCGAGTTCTTCTTCTTGACGCCCGTGATGCAGCCCAGTGGGATGAGGAAGTAGCTCTCGATTTCCTCCGGTGCGCGCTGCAGAAGATGCGCGTGCACGCGGTCGTACTCGTGCGGATCCGGCAGAAACTGGAAGCGGTACGTCGTCATGAGCACGCGGCCCAGACACACTGTGGCGGCGGACGTGTCCTTCTTGGCGGCGTTCTCATCCAAGTACTCGCTCGTGATGGCTGCGAGCACGTCCTTCTCGCCGATGAGCCGGTTGAACGGCGTCGCCTCCTCTGGCGTCGCAGGTGTCGTCGCCATATTCGCAACCCCACAAATGGATCCAGACTGACGAGAGCTCCTGATTCTGCGACTCAAAGGCAACATCGATTCGACATATGTTCCGCAACGCAACTGCACAACAACTTGAATGACGTATGCGCAACAACAATGATGGAAAAGCTCAAAGCTGGTGGTGGGTCTGGCGTTGAAGCAGCCCGAGGATCTGACCGAGCATGGCCATTTGCTCGGCGTGGTGCTGACGCCGCTCTACGAGTGCCTGGCGTTGGAGGGTGAGAAGCTCTTGGAGTCGCTCGTCGTTGGGAGCATCTTGATTGGGGCGTGACCGCTTGGATGGGGGCTCTAGGCCTCCGGCATCCTGCTGGTACTGCTGCTGGGTGTTCGCAGTCGTGTGCGGAATCGGAATGGGGTTGGGCTGCCGCGGTTGCTGATAGGTCTGCTGGAGAGACTGCTGATACGTTGGCTGGGTCGCGTGGCTGAATGGGGCAGGCGACAGGCGGCTCTCTTCGTCAGCGAGACGCCGCAGGATCTCGTAGCTGCTCGCCAGGGTCATCTCTGCAGTCTCGGACACCAGTCCTGTGCGGTCGTAGGCTGTAGGATCACCTTCAGCGACGGAGGAGGGCGTGACTGTCATTTGGGAGGCAGTGGGCGGCATATTGGTTGACTGGATCGATCCCATCGCAATCGAAGTGGCGGCAAACGTGTCAGACGTCCTCTTCATGAACGCTGCCAGCTCGGCGTAGATTTCTTGTGTGAGATTTGGCACACGAATCTTGTGGACAGCTCTGCACAATCACATCAATGAAAACCTCGTGAGCCACACGAGCCATAATGAACAGACAGGGATATTAACGTACTTGAGTTGGCGTCGCTCCGGTTTCTTCAGCTCGAACCAGGGTGTTTTGCCGGACCCTGGTGTGCAACCGGCATTGTACGAGCTGATAAAGCGGTACATTTCCTTGATCGAGTGCATTTTGTCTTCCACTGCCTTGCGCGACCGCGAGCATCCTCCGACCGCCTTCATGAACTCCGTATACACACGCTGGCTGAGGGTCACACCGCGCACGTCGCCGTCCATGAGAATCACAGTGTGCCACGCCTTCGCTAGCTGCAGCGTGACTTCGTGGCTCCAGTTGCGCTTGGCGTCGATGATATCGACGCTGTCCCCGTCCTTCCCCGCCTCCGCCTCCCCACCTTCGTCTCTAGTCACGGCAAAGTCTTCGTTTCCTAAACGAGGGTCGCCCACCTGCGGGGTGAATGCTCCCGTTGGAACTTCCGTCTGGCCTTGATAGAGAATCTGGTTGATCTGTTGCTTCAACTGCTTCTCTTGCGGCGTGAGAATGAGCTCTGGATTGAGCACACTGTCCAGCTCCTGGTACACCTCGAGAGAGATATTGGGGATGCGAACACGATGCAGCGACCGAACCGCACGTCGCTCGTCTTTCGTGAGCGTGAACCACGTTGGGGTGCTCTTCTGGTCATTCGTCTGGTGCTGCTGGCGTGGCACAGTGCCATTCATCTTGACGATGAACTGGTACATTTGCTTGGTTGTGTACAGCTTGTCTTCGACGGCCTTGATTGATCGGTTCGAGCAGTCGACGGCGTCCTTGAACTCGTCGTAGATGGCCTGCATCCGCGCCACTCGCCCAGCTTTGGGCTGCGCCTGGCACACGCGCTTCCAGATGCGCACGAGCGTGAGCGTCACGTCATTGCTCCAGTTGCGCCGCGAGTCCGTGACCTGATCGTCGTCGTCTTCGTCGTCGCCGACACTCGACGTGGAAGCCGCAGGCGTGAGCCCCACCGGCGGCTGAGGCTGCGGGGTGCTGCTGCCGGGAGCGATGGAGACGCTGGGTGTCTGAGCCAGCGTGAGCTGTCCACCGGCAACTGCTGTGACGCGCTGCGAATCCATTGCCGTTCCAGGAGCTCCGCCAGTCTTCGAGGGGTTTCTTCCAGTTTCCAGTCAGCGGAATCCTGAGAAAGTGATTTGAACGGCATGTACAACACCAAATCAATTTAGAGAGGTATTCGTTTATGAATTTTACAGGATTGATCTGGATTTTGGAACTTGGATTTGAGGATGCTAAGTTCGCTTTCCCCTAAGTTCGCTTGGGGATGAGTGATGGTCACTGTAGCCATTCTTGGGCAGCGCAGCGCATTGATGGCCGACCTTATCCAAGCATTTGCGATGCATTTTGTGAAGCGCAACGATGGCCAACGACAGCGACGCGGAGGAGTATGGAGACGAGTGGGAGGAGCAGGAAGCGTCGGACGATGAGAGCGACGGCCACGAGCAGCTGTCTGTGCATCCGCTGCCAACAGTTGAGAGGACACAGAAGAATCCGATCGACAGCGACGAGCTCACGAAGACCATCAAAGCCAACGCAGCCAGGGAGCCGTCGCGCGGTGTGCTCAGTGACAATGATACTGCGAGCGATAGTGGCGAGTCCGGAGCGAGTGCGAGTGAGCACTCGGTTGAGTCGGCCGTGGCGTTTCCTGAGAGTGTGGTGAGGCTTCACGCTCGACGAGGTGACTGTGGGAGCAGCAGAGAGCTGCCCACGGAGGCAGTGCGTAAAGTCTCCCCACCGCCAGGTCCGACTGAAATCGACCATATCGGTGTGCGTGCGGCGGCCGAAGCGAAAAGGAGATTGCGTGAGTACCGGCAAGAGCAGCAGGAGAGCGAAGAGCGGACAAAGATGGAGGAGGCAGCCCGATCGCAGCAGATGAAGCAAGTTCGTCGTATGTACAAATCGTTCAATCAGTCTATTGGCGTTGCAGATATCCCACCGGACAAGAGATATACAGACGCCATCCGAAGAATCAGAGTCGAGAAGCAGCAGGCGGATGCTGCGGTGTCTGAAGAGACCGGAAACCGATGGTACAGGAGAGTCAAGCGCCACTCTCGCAGTGCAGTTGGCGCGGGGGGCTACGGAAGCCGAGTCTTGGACGAAGCTCGACGTGAGCATCGTAGGAAGCTACAACTGAAAGCGAACCAGCGCAAAGAAGTTCAGAAGAAGCTGGAGCAATTGAGCTTGGAGGCTCAGCGCATCGCAGCGAAGGCGACTCGTGGGTATGAGAAAGGCTCCTACATCCTCAGAGCAGCTCCTCAAAAGCCATCCAACAAAGCCAAAAAGCACGAAGACACGGCAATCACTCATGAATAGATCAAGATCATTCGGTACTAGTGTGCGCTTCAGTTGTTGACTGGCTTGGTCTTGCGCAAGGCACCCTCCAGAGCCTTGATGTTTGCCGGACCACCCCACAGTTTCGTGAAGACGCTGTGTTCGAAGTCGAGCACCTCATCGAGGCTCACGTCGTCTGCGCTGGTGATCACCTGCTTGGCACCGTGCGATACCTCTGTGATAGTATAGACGCAGAGGTTGAGCGTTCGTGATAATCAGCCACAATCCCTCACATCCCACAAAACATCAATCGTACCTGGTGCAGCGGTATCAAACGGACGGAGGAACTCGACGCACGCAGCCTCGCAATTCGTTGGGCCGTCGTTGTTAAACACCGAGTCAACGAGTCCGAGGTCAGTCGCACGCTGGGGCGACAGCTTCTCAGCCGTGCACAGTAAGCGGAGTGCGTGCTGGCGTCCGACGATCTTGTACAGCCGCGCACCACCACCCCATCCAGGAGACACTCCCATGCGCGCTTGAACGAACTGGATAACTGCATTCTCAGCGAGCAGTCGGAAGTCGCACGAGGTCGCGAGCTCAGCGCCACCACCGTAGGCGCCGCCTTCGATCACCGCCACACTCACCAGCGGCAGTCGACGGAAACGCGTCAGCGTGTCCACCATGACCGCGCTCATGGCTGATCCTCCCTCTCGAGAGCTCAGCTCCTCCTTCGCTACACGCAGATCCGCACCAGCACAGAACCAGCCACCCGTTCCACGCAGCACGACAACGCTAATGTCCTTGTGCACCTCCGGGTCCTCCAACTGCGTCACGATCTCGGCCAGCTCCGTCATCATGCGTCCGCTGAGCGCATTTCTCGCCGCTGGGTTATGGATCTCGACCACCGCGCAATGCTTGAGCTCACTCAGGATGCTGCCGTTGGTCTCCGAGCCACTGCGTGAGCCGGGCAGATGCAGTCGCACGTATCCGTCGTCGTTGCCCAGCGTGTGCAGCGTCTCCTTGCAGCGCGCCACGAGCGCCGGCTTGTCGTCGCTCAGCTCACCCACGAAGCTGAACAGCTTCGCGGAACTCATCATCGCCGCGTTCATCTTGCTGCCTGGAATCTGCTGACGGCCAAGGCGCTGCAGAGTCCTCGCTCTCGTCAGCATTAGTGGCTGAATTCTGCAATGCCGAAGTGAGAGGTGCGATGCACGGAGTTGCTCGTCAGGAGCGGATCCGCTCGTGAATTTTTATCCAATGAAATGACTGTATTAGTGGATCCACTCATCCTCTCCCCTCGTTTCACTGACTACAATGTCACTACAACTCGCTTCAAGTTCGCTACTTCTTGGAGTCCAAGGTCTGCAGGAAGGTCTGGCGGATGAGATCGTCGCCGTTCTTGCCGCTGATGACCATGGGCACGACCTGCGCGAGGCTCGTCTCCAGCGTGATCTTCTTTGTCTGGTAGTCGAAGTTGCGCTTTTCCACGAGAAACGGAGCGGCGTTGGCCTCGGCGTCGGCGTGGGCTTGGATCTTGGCGGCCTCTCGCTCAGCAGCCTTGATCACAGCGTCGCTCTTGATCTTGGAGACGCTCACGTACTGGTTGTAGTCGGTTTTGAGGGTCGACAGATCCACCACGGGCTTGGCCTTGCGTCGGATCGAGTCGGCACTCGCGGTGGCCAGCGCAGTCTGCTTCAAGCCTTCGGCTTCTTTGATCTTGTTGTCGAAGATCGACACTTGCTCCGCGATCTGGACCTCGGCCTTGGCCTCCGCGACTGTCCGCATTTCGTCACGCTGAATAGACGTACGTGCCTTCATCGCCAGCAAGTCCTGCATGGTTCGGTCGTTCTCCTTCTGCAACGCCGTGAGTTTCTGGGTCTCTTCGTTCAGGAGGATCCGCAGTCGGTTCTCGTGGTTCTTCTCCTGCTCCTCCATGCGCGTCTTGAACGCCGTCGTCTCCTCGAGTGTTCGTGAGAGCTTGGCTGGCAACTCGACGTTCGTGACCTTGACGTTGTGGATGAACACGCCGTACTCGGACAGCGTCTGGTTCAGGTCCTTCTTCATGCCCTGGGCGAAATCTTCACGCAAGTCGTGGACTTGGTCATGTCGAACGGATTGAACCAGTCCTCGAATAGCTTCTTCCGTCAGAGAGTATAGCAGCTCATCGAAACGGTGGGCTCCGAGAGAGTACACGAACTTGACGGCGTCTTCCTCGGTCGGGCCGACTTGGAAACTGATGGAAATGTCGATATCCACCATCACGTTGTCCGAAGTCGGACAGTAGCGTACAGGATTCGAGTACGACACGGCCTGCTTGGTCACGATGTGCGAGATGCGGTGCCACGCGGGCCAGAAGATTTGAAGACCAGGATCCATCAGGCCTTCGTGGGCGTTCCACTTCTGCTTGAGCACCCACCTACATACCAAAAGCCAACAGACCAAGCAACGGTGAGTAACTCTACAAACTAAAACGTAGCCTGGAAGCACAGCATGGATCACGTACAAGCCGGAGGGTATCTGGAGCATGAAGCTGAACAGCGAGGGGTAGTGCGGGATGAGCACCAGCGGGATATCGCCATTCTCGACTTTGGCGTTGAAGTGTTTCATGGCTGCGGCATAAAACACGGCAAAGTCTCAGCTTAGATGGTTGCGAGTATTCAGGCTGCGCCACTGGCTCACCGTCCATGGGCTTCGAGATGTTCTTCTGCACGAGGCGATTGTAGCGGCCCACTCGCTTCGGAGAACCGACAACACTCGACGTCGTGTTGTATTGCGGCTGCATGTTTTGCGGTTGCATGGGCTGCATGTACATCTTTGCCTTGTTTAGAGAATCTCTCTGACAGCTTGATTGTCTTGCCGTTCTTTTGCGTGTGAAGCTGCGGAGCAGCGCCTCATGTTCCTTTCTCGATTGGGTTCGATGCCAAAACCAGTGTTGCTAGATCTCACGTGGGACGTGGCGTGGCGATGGATCCTATCGAGATAGGTATCTCCGACGAGCTTCAATGCGTCGCTAGCCAGCCGTTGACAGAGAATGCGATGGAGTGGCCTTGCAGACTGGGCAGTTGATGGGCAGCGCACTGCCTATCAACCGCTATTTTGGATGTCAAGCCTCTCATCTTCCGACTCGATTAACTATGGAGTCAGCATGCACAGTCTGTGATTTCTTGTGCCAACCAACCCACGTGCATCTCACTCCGCGCTTTCGACGAGCTTCATTTGTTATGCGACTGTGTCGGTGTTCATACACTGAGAGTCCGATGGAGTTGCAACAGGCTCCAAAGCGCATCGTTATGTTTCAGCGAAGCGGCCTCCAATAATGCGTCTTCATCGCTGTTCGATCTATTTGCAGGCCTCATCACTGGTTCACTCACAGATCGCTCAATCGCACTTCCTCACTGTGCGATGGCGAGACGGCCGGCTCTATGCCGGACTCGAAGAACGGCCCCAGTGGAGATGCCCACTCTCTTTTAGATCATCAAGAGCTGACACACGTACACACTCAACCGCGAGCACAATGGCGACCGAAACTCCACCGATGGATCGTCAGCACCAAACGCGTCTTCTGTACCAGGAGACTCACCGCGTCGACTCGGCCAACCGCGTGTTTGGTGCGTGCTACAATGGCAACACGGTGATCATCATCCAGCCAGGCCGCAGTGCGATCAAGCCGTACATTCGCGTGCCGGAAGGCATGTACGCGCTCGTCCAGGACCAAGGCAGGGACCTGGACTACGAAGGCGCGGATGGCAAGAAGACTGCAGTGTGGCCGTCAGGTTTCCACTGGGCATCCATCTTCACAAAGGTGTCGCACTTGGTCACGAAGCAGTACATCGTGTTCGAGACTCCAGTGAAAGGCTGCAAGACGGCGGATGATGTGACCGTGCGCATCGACATGTGCCTAGTGTTGCGCATCATGGGCGATGAAAAGAAAGGCGAAGACCCGTCCCTGGTGCGTCGGTTTGTTTACGAACTGGGTGCGAATGGACTCGAAGTCCAACTGCGAGCTGCCCAAGATGAAGCCGTGCGAGGTCTTGCACGTAGCGTGCTCCACACTGAAGTCTACAAGCTGCGAGACGGCACGCTGCGGGATCGTTTCCAGACCGGAGGGCTCAACCACTTGAACCGCGGCGTCAACGAAGCCGGAGACCCCGTGGGAGGTGTCACTGCTGAGCCGGCCAAGGAAGGCCAGTTGTATTTTGTCACTGAGGACATCAAACAGAACTTGAACAAGCAGTTCAACAACTACGGCGTCCAGATCACCAACGTTGCGATCACGAATGTGCGTCTTCCTGACTCGTTCCAAGAGCAAATGCAGAGCCGCACGACGCATCTCAGTGCAATCAAGGAGCAGAACATGAAGCAGATGAGCGACATGCAGCTGCTGCAGTACAAGGAAGAGATCGAGACGACGAAACTCGCGCGGAACATGATGCTCATGGAGGAAGAATCCACGGGCAAGGCCAAGTGCGCTGAGATTCAGAAGGAGATCGATCTGATCATGGCTGACACGCGCCTGATCCAAGACCAGATCGCCCAGGAAACCAAAGTCAAATGCAGCAAGATTGCCACGGACGCGCTGCTCAAGATCGAGCAGATCAAGGCTGACACGCAGCAGATTTCGACGGAGATCGCGTCGCACTGTGACGCAGATATCCAACTGGTGATCGCGGAGGCCGAAAGTTTGCGTATGCAGCTTGAGGCCGAAGTTGATGAGATCAAGTCGTTCGGCATCGCCAAGGCCAGTGAGATCGTCGCACGTGCCGAAGGCGTCGCGTCCAAGAAACTAGAGAAGCTACGCGCCCACACGCTGGACATGCAGCGGTTGGATCTGCTCAAGTCGCTCGCCACCAACGACAAGACCGTGGTCACGGGCAACGCCTCCAACAGCCTACTGGCTGAGATGCTCGTGGCCAACAAGCAGGGCAACGTGCTGCTCAACGTCGGCGACAACGGCATCAAGAACCTCATGAAGGCAGCATAATGTAACCCCAGAACGTAACCTTGAAACCTCTACGAATGCATCGATTGTGTCGCTTCGGTATGCATTTCGGAAGTTCCCAGTCGTCTCGTTGTGACACTACAGATGGGATGTGTCACGGGGCACTTGATCTGATTCCATCAGGCGAGCAGCTCATCAATCGCCACACTGCTGACAGAATCAATCACCACGGTCTCTCATTCTCAAACCTTCCGCCCCCCCCCACGCGACTCGGTTTCCTTCCAAACTCCGACATGCGAGTCCTCCGCCGTACAGCGCTCTTTCTGGCCGTTGCGGTGGCCGCCAGTGCGGCACCTCTAGGCGCTTCGGCTCTTTCCGGCTTCGAGCAGCGCCAGCAGTCCCCGACAGCTTCCAAGCGCGGCTTGAATGTGATCGTCACGATGAAGGATGACCGACCGGCCTCGTTGATGGACATGAAGGCGATCCGACGCAAGCTGCGGACGTCGTGTGATGCTGATGCCCCCCACTACGTCGCCGTGATGGTTGATGGGCTGAAGGAGCACGCCAAGGAGAGCCACGCGCCTGTGCTCGCAGTTGTCAAGGAGCAGGCATCGGAGACGACGCACGCACAGAGTCTGTGGATCACGAACGAAGTCTCGGTCCGGAACGCCACGCAAGAGCTCGTTGAGATGCTGCGGGAACTGCCAGAAGTGGGCGATGTCCGAGTGGAACGCGTCGCTCGACTGCCGATTGACGACACTTATGCGAACGTATCAGCGACCACGACGACCTCGACGACGACACTGCTGAATGCGTGGGCACTCGAGCGCATCCAGGCAACGCAGGCGTGGGCCCAGGGCTTAAACGGAACGGGCATCCGTGTCGCCGCGGCTGACAGCGGGGTCATCGCGACCCACGAGTCGCTCGCTGGTCGAATGGTGCCAGAGTTCGGCTGGTACGACAGTATCGACAGCTCCGCCACGCCAATCGATCCTCTGGGTCACGGAACGTCCGTGCTGAGCATCATGGCTGGAGGCAATGGCCTGGGTGTTGCGCCTCAGGCGTCGTGGATCGCGTGTCGAGCGTGTGATGATGGAGGAGAGTGCGATGAGTCGTGGATGCTGACGTGTGCGCAGTTCCTGATGTGTCCGTTCAACGCCGACCAACAAGCCGACTGCTCCAAGCGCCCGCACGTGATCAACATGAGCTGGAACTACGAATCCATTGACGAGCGAGGGCTAGAGCCAGTAGTGAACGCGTGGCTTGCAGCGGGTATCGTCCCGGTCTTTTCCAACGGCAACACTGGTTCGAGATGCAAGTCCGTGCGCTCGCCAGCAGACTGGACGTCGGGTATCACGGTCGGTGCGACGACCGCCGCTGACAATATCGCGTCGTCTAGCTCTCGTGGCCCCAACTCGAAGGGGGAAATCAAGCCTGACCTCACGGCACCAGAGGTCGATGTCGTGGCAGCTCAAATCTCTTCGTCTACCGCCGTCGGTGGCTTCACTGGTACGAGTGCGTCCGCTCCGTTTGTGAGTGGCGCTGTTGCGCTCATGCTCCAGGCCAACCCAGTGCTAACTCCGGCGAAGATCAAAGCCCTTCTCACGAGCTCAACCGATCAGGCGCCGCTTGTTCCTCGCATCACGGACTCGTGCTTGGCAACCGCGGCTACCGACACGAAGATGGTCTTCCCGAACAATGTGTACGGGTACGGACGCTTGAATGTCATGACGGCGGTGACTCAGGCCACGCAGGCAGTTCGTCGTCGCTGAGGAGCTGTCGCTTGAGAAGTATTAATGAATCCTTTCAACTTAAATTCTTGGTCGCGAACATGGATAACGGCACCTTGCGCCACGCTTTGAACATCGCCTTCTCCTCTTCCAGTTTTCGACGCTCGGCGGCAAGCTGATCGAGCATGTGCCACGGGATCCGCGACGCCTGCATCCCTTTGCGAAGCTTGAGTTGCCGTTCGGCAGAATCGATCTTCACGGTGCCAATCACTGGAGTCGATTCAGCCTCTTCTTGTTGCTTTCTCAGCGCAGCAGCCTTTCGCTCAGCTTTTCGTGATTGGCTTCGCTTCTCGTTCCTTTCCTGATGCGTTTTCACACGTTCAAAGCGTTCTTCGATATCTCGGAACACTGGCTCGAAGATCGCGATCGTCTGCTGCGTCTGAGCATTGGCGGCGACCAGAGCCACCTGTTCTTCCAACTCACGGAGTCTCTTACGTGTGGCTTCTTCTTCGTCGATTTCTTCGACGACACCACGTGAGCTCTTAGCCGTTTGGAGATGATTGCGCCACTTTGCCTCGATTGCTGCCAGGAGGTTCGTGTTACTCAAACAGAATACTTCTCGTCTTTTCGCCTCTTCGAGCACGTCACTGGTCCAGTGCGTGCCTCGCCATCGCTTGTCTTTCTTGCCGTTGAAATGGAACATTTGCACACGAAATTTCCTCTTGGTATCGGCGACTCGACGCCTTTTCTCGATCTGCTTGAGCTCGTGCTGGTATGCACACTCTCGCTATCATGTATAATCAAGCGCAGGCGTCAGTTTTCAGATATTGCCTTGCAAACCTCTCGCGTCAGAGCCCACCTCCCAGTAGTCCAAGAACTCTTCGTCTCGAGGAATTTCGAACTGTGGAAACACACGCAGAGAGAATTAGAGCTGGAAGTTCCAGTTTAACTGTGGCTCGGATCGCACGTACTCTGCGCCGTTTATCTTCAAGGACGCGAATACGACCCACAAGCTCCAAATATTCCTCCTCCTTGTGCTTGAACTTTAGGCCGAGGTCGAACACTGCACTTAATTTCGCTCGTGTGATGGCGTCGCGCTGTGCTCTCATTTTCTGCTCCATTTCTTCGACCCAGCCTTGCTCAATCGCACGAGGCGACACTCGAAGCCGCTGGCTTTGCATGTCCAAGTAGATAGCTTCCATCTGAGACGGAAACAACATCAATGTCAGCCAGTGGTCCATAGGAGCCTTCCCTGAGTAACACTGACGTCGTTGACGCGCTCGTGGGCTCGGTAGTACTGGTCTTCCAGCTCGCACAACCTGCACGATAAATATTCAATTTTTAGAGGCTCATTCACTGTCTGCCCCAGTAAAGTGACGTACTGATCGTAGAGTCGAAAACGTTCGAGGCGAGTCTGAAGGCGGTCTCTCTGTTTGCGATACCATTCCTCTTCCACTTCGAGCATGAGCATCCACTCGCGTCGATTGGCTGTCTCTCGGTCCCGAAGAATCTTGTCTACCATAGCGCGTGCCTGCGTGCCTCTGAAGATCCGCTGAATATGGGTCGCCGCCTCATTGTACATTCGTCGACGACGACGAACGCGCTTTCGTGTCTGCACCCCACGCACAAGCCTTTGTAATTCGACGGCTTTGACCGCCAACCACAGCAAATCAGCCTGCCGCCGCCCTCTGTTCCCTCGCCAGAGGCTCTGGATGTGTAAGGCCGCTGCATTGTGGCGCAGTACACGCGCCTTTCGTCGCCCAAAGTGGCCTCGAACGATCGATTGGATGCGCACCGTGTTGACATACTCCCACTGCTTCCACGAATTGATCACGCGTCGCATGAGGAAGCCTCGAAGCGCTGCCTGGATGCGCGTCGCTCGATGGGTTCGGTTCCGATGCCACGTGCGAACGACACAGCGGCACACGAAGCCTTGCACCATTCGCTGGATCAGCGTGGCAGCTCTGTTCTTCTTCAGAAATGACTTCCAAAACTCGGTACGGAGATGCGACCGCCACCACCTTTGTAGAACGCGTGCACTCGTTGCGTACCGCCGCTCCAGTGCGAGCATATCGTCGACGATCCGTGGCGGGGCCTTCTTCTTCATCACCACCGTCTTCATTCGACTGGGTTTTCCGGACTTTGATGCGCTCTTGTGGTTCACGAGTGCCGCTAGCCGTTGGTTCTCTAGCTCATAGATGCTCGGCTTGGTCGCCGGCTT
The DNA here is from genome assembly GCA_023337875.1 of Pythium apleroticum. Classification (NCBI taxonomy): domain Eukaryota; phylum Oomycota; class Peronosporomycetes; order Pythiales; family Pythiaceae; genus Pythium; species Pythium apleroticum. The sequence goes on along the minus strand of JAADXN010000085.1, from coordinate 445 downwards.
GCTAGTCCGGCTTTGATGATGCCTCTGCTGTTCCTGCGGTGAATGCGGCGGCGCCCGCTGGCCACCGCTGATACCTCCGGCCGAAGGCTTGGGCACTAGGACAGGTAACTGTCGGTCGTGGGGGTAGGATTGTGGCGGTAGCTGTTGCCGTCGCTTGGCCGCACGCTTTCGTAGCTCGAGCTGCTGCTGCTTGAGGTCCGCATCCAGTTGCGCAGTCGCGTCCAGCTCGTACTTGCCTTTGATCGACTGCATCTTGGCGCGAGCTAACAACGCGAGGCGCTCCTCTTCCTCACGTTCGATGTCTCGCTCCGCCGCGCATAACCACGCGGCGTCCAGCGACACCACCATCTCGTTCATCGCATTCGTCTGCATTTTGGACGAAGATGACTCTTCAAGATTCTTCGTTGAGGGGGGGGGGGGGGGGGGGGGGGGGGGGGGGGGGGGG